>JANBPU010000205.1:0-28282 GCA_027575805.1 Mycoemilia scoparia | reverse complement strand
GTATCTTTTTTCTATATTCTTTTATTTTTGAAATAAATACAATCTAACAATAGTTTATAGCTTAAATTTACTCACACCCTATAATCATTGGTCACCAAAATTTGCTCTTCAAAATCTATTGCTCATGTATACACATCAACATTATCTATTTATAGTAAAAATTTCAAAATTTATTGGTTATGATTTGAATAGTCTATACTAACTGAAAGATTTTGTTTTAAAAATTGAACATTTTTGACACCCACTGCATAGTATTTTACACTTCACAAAAATCAATTCAAAGAATATATTGGTATCTAGAATAGTCCAAGCTAGAAAATATATAGTTTATATGGAGATTTAACCGAGCTGTTTGATATATAAGCCTTTACATCAAATTCTACAAGAAAACATGCAAACAATATGGTAGGGGTTAGGGATGGAATTAACTGATAATGCTGAGTTATTTTATATAAGGATTGTTTTTTATTTTTTTGATTAATAAGCATCGGTGGTTTAGTGGTATAATTGCCGCCTGCCACGCGGCAGACCCGGGTTCGATTCCCGGCCGATGCATAATATTTTTAATTCTTAATATAATTTAAGTCTTCTGGCTTTGGTGTAGTATTTTCTACCCATATAATCATAATAGGTATAGTCTTGCAGTGTTGGGACAAATTTCTATATTATACCCATAACTGATGAGACTTGATCATTATTGTTAGGCCATAGCCAACATGGTCCATATTATAGGACCCAAAATGGAACTGACTCATTCTAAATGATTTAGAACTGTTAGGCTGTGGCCTACATGATCTACTACTAATGATTCTAAATGAATCTAGTTTGTCTTGAATGATCCAGAACTATTCTGATTGTTGGGCCGTAGCCCACATGGTCTGCCCTGAACAATTCCAGATGGAATTAGTTTATCTTGAATGATTCAGGATCACTCTGACCAACTTTTAGTTGACCAGAGTAATTTTGGATCAATCAGGATTATGATTTGAGGATTGTAATCCTCACTTGCCTTTTATTAGTTTAGTTAGTTTAATGAAGAGTTTTGCTATATTCATTACCTTTTATAGAATCATACTTTTATTTAGTTAAAAATAAAGTTGTGGTTGAAAGGATTTGAAGAGTTATATTTAAACCTTATTATTTGTGATGACCATCTATGATGTCATCACATCAACAATTACTTTATTTTTATTTTACTATTCTTTACTTTATTTACTTCTATTTACTTCTGTTTACTTGACAGAAGCTCCACGAATAATGACGCGACATAGCCCTCTGGCATATGTCCTCATAATATTGGATAACCTATATAAAGTACTAACTTTTAACTTGCATTTTTTTTATCATCATATTTTTAAATTCTATTTTATAAATAAAAACCGTTATAACATACTTTACAGTACTTATAAAGTGTGTTATCTAACAGATACCACATTATTATCTATATTAAATCATTTCTTCCTGTCCATTGTCATTCTAGACAACTATCAATTGATATTCTTTTAATACATTTACCTCTACCTGTTCAGAACCATTCTGAACAATCCCATTTTATTCTGTTATTCATACACCCTTGTGCTTTGCCCTTTCCTCCTATTCTGAATGATTCTTGACCATTCAAAATAAAAGTTTTTTAAAGACAACTTCCCAGAACAGTTGAGATTTGTCCCAGATGACCCTGGTCTGTCAATAATGATCAAGTCTCATCAGTTATGGGTATAATATAGAAATTTGTCCCAACACTGCAAGACTATACCTATTATGATTATATGGGTAGAAAATACTACACCAAAGCCAGAAGACTTAAATTATATTAAGAATTAAAAATATTATGCATCGGCCGGGAATCGAACCCGGGTCTGCCGCGTGGCAGGCGGCAATTATACCACTAAACCACCGATGCTTATTAATCAAAAAAATAAAAAACAATCCTTATATAAAATAACTCAGCATTATCAGTTAATTCCATCCCTAACCCCTACCATATTGTTTGCATGTTTTCTTGTAGAATTTGATGTAAAGGCTTATATATCAAACAGCTCGGTTAAATCTCCATATAAACTATATATTTTCTAGCTTGGACTATTCTAGATACCAATATATTCTTTGAATTGATTTTTGTGAAGTGTAAAATACTATGCAGTGGGTGTCAAAAATGTTCAATTTTTAAAACAAAATCTTTCAGTTAGTATAGACTATTCAAATCATAACCAATAAATTTTGAAATTTTTACTATAAATAGATAATGTTGATGTGTATACATGAGCAATAGATTTTGAAGAGCAAATTTTGGTGACCAATGATTATAGGGAAAATCACAGCTTATTCAAAAATTTTCATCCTTCAGAAATATTCTCCTATATAGTGCCCATTCTATTCAACCCACATTAGTATATTTGGCACCATAGCATTTTCTCTGATCAAACTAAAAACGTTTTCTGGTTTTATAGATCAATTACTTCTTTCTGAGCTTGTCAACTTCTGAGTGATTATTTTTGAAGGACTAAGTTTTACTAGTAGGCCAGTTTCAACTTGCATACTAATCACCATATATTCTCATTGATAATAGTAGTTTAGGCCTTCAAAAATAACTACCCATCTTTACTTCATAGAACTACTTTGTCTCCCAATAAAGATAACAAATTTATTTAATATGAAAAGCCAACGATGGTATATAATTTAAACAAGTTAAAACCAACCTTTCATTTTTGTTCTTGTAAAACTAGTAAAGACAAAATAAGCAACTAATGGTTGAAGGAGAAATTAACATAAAATGCAAATACTCTCAGTGTTGTGATTTGAGAGAAATAGCTAAAATAAAGAAAAATAAAGGAACTCTTTTTGTTATCGTTGTCATCATCAAAATGTAAAATACAAAGTTTGAGAAAGAGGAAGAAGGAGAATTGAAATGAAATGAATCTATGTGGCCAGAATTAAAGTTATAAAGCTATTTGGAATCTTGGCGTTGGAGTGAATTCGTTCGTTATTGTATTTTGATTACTATAATTCATATGAGGGTGGGTAGGTATTATTGTTTTTGTTATTGTTGTTGTTAACAGTGGAAGCTGCTGCTGCTGCTGCCGCTTCCTTAGATTTCTTCTTGGCTATTGAGGAAGATCTCTTTGCTTCGGCCACCTTCCTAAAATCAATGTTGGGGTCAGATGTGGCGGTGTCAGACCTCATACGTCCCCGGCGCAAAAAGTTCAACTTGTCTTTGGTGCTGGTCGACTTTTCCTTTGGCTTGGGTGCAAAGGGCGCTGAGGACGAGGATCTCTCACGGATAGGCAAGATGCTGTCATTGTCATCATCAGATCTGCTCCTTGCGTTCTTCCAAAGAGTTTTGACCCTTTGGAGATAGTTTGTCCTGAGCCTGGACTTGAGAGGCACGTTTGATTTGTTCTTCTTCCTTACAGCTCTCTGCTGATTGCGCTCAACTGCAACCCATTGCTGGATGACGCTTTCCGTGTGGCTGTTGAGAATGCGGCCCATACGGAACAAGAGTGTTACACAGACGGCAATTGCAGAAACAACTATGATCAAGGCCCAGTATGCCCCACGGTCCTTGAGGAACTGGAACACATCGGCGGCAAAGTATCCCGTAGACGTTGCATCGGGATAGAATACGCCCATGAATCCATTCCAGCCAAACCACAGAACTAGTGACAGAGCAGCACCAGCATGTGTCAGCCAGGTCCAGCGCCGTGAATCCACATAGGCAATCTTAAATGTAACAACAAGGATCATGGAGGAGAACATCAAAAACCCAGTGGTGTACAAGTCGCCCGATGTCGCATGCTCGCCAAGATTGTAATAAGGAATGAGCACCATCGACCCGACCAAGATGCAGTGGATAATACCGAGCAAAATGACGTGGCGAATGAACAAGCCGGGCGTGTACATGTGGTTGGAGGGCCCCATCATTGGGTACAGCTCGGGATGCTTGAGCAAAGTGTCGGCCTGAAGATCCTGGTCAAAGACGCCAATGACCATGACTGGCAAAAGACTGAAGAGGGTGTTGTACATACTGAGTGTCCACGACTCGTAGATGCTGGTTCCGCTGAATGCTGTAAACACACCAAAGTAAGCCTGGGTTAGGTAGAATGCCATACACTTGTAAAAGGTTCCCATGGTGAAGCTCGAAATACGTATGTATGACCACCGGCCATGGACAAGAATCAATCTTTGCAAGAATCGGAACTGAGATATACTAAAGTCCGCTGATCTGGCTGCCTGCAAGCCCTCTTGGCCAGCTATTCCGATACCGACATGGGACTCCTGGATCATAGCAATGTCGTTGCCTCCATCGCCAATGGCAACCGTAACTGCGTACTTTTCTTTTCCAATATGTTGGTTCTGGCAGCGAATGCGCATGTGATGGACGACCAGGGCCTTTTGGGCCGGTGATACTCTTGAACACACAACTGCGTTGGAATGGGTGCCGAGTTCCAGAAACAACTTAAGCAGCTTGGGATTTGCTTCAAGTGTCGCGAGCGTTTCGCCATCGACAACAATCGACATCGTTCTGCGGTCTATACGAGGAGCTGGTGTGCATGTAGCAGTTGAAGAATCCAAGTCCTTGTCATCTACACTGCTGGCCTTGCCCATGTCCTTGGATTTACCACTACGACGATCGTGTTTACCTGATGCACTGGCTGGATTATCCTTTTGAGCCTTTGTGCTCCTGCCGCTGGCACGTCTGCTAAACCAGTTGCCCCATCCTTCCAAACCACCGTCACCACGCTCACCCCTTTCTTGCACATCTTTGTGAAGTCCAGTCAGACGGATCATGAACTCTGGGAGTATCTTGCAGGCTGTTTTGACTGCTCTGCCTGGCTCCTCGAGATCAGGCAAGGGAACCCCGATTCCTGAAAATGCTCGCTCAAGATCACCACGCAAACTTGTAGGATCCGTTACACCGGTCAACATGATGATGTTGCTGTCAGACTCCTGGGTATCGTCAATGAGCCTACATGATTTTGCAATGTTTATAGCTGTCTCGACCTTGTCTCCGGTCAGCATCCAGATCTTGATCTCTGCCTGTCGAAGCTTGTAGATAGTTTCAGGGACACCATCTTGCAATCTGTCCTCAATAGCAGATACACCAGTAAAGCAAAGATCGCGCTCAAGTTCATTAGCCACCTGCTCTACTTGCTTCTGACGGTCCACGAGTGCAGTAGAAGCTGCAATATATCGATCGTGCCACTCCTCATACTCTGACAATGGTATTTCTCTGTGAGCATATACCAACGTACGCAGGCCTTCGGTAGCAAAAAGATGGAGTGCTTTGTGCGCCTTTTCACGATTCCACTCTTCTCCATTAGTACCACCAATGTTGTTAGTAGTGGCATTGGAACCAACAGCATTATTCCTACTAATACCTGGTGTTTGGGACGAACTAAGCTCACTAAGATGGTGGTTAACATCGCTGTCGTTTTCGTCCTCTACTGTGCAAATCTCTTCTACGGGCAGCGTGTTGGATCTTGACGTCAATCTAGGCTCTATACTAAACGAATGCTCGCTATTCCTTGTGTTTGGATAAGAGGCTACATTGCTGGCTGGATGTAGTACTGGCGGAGGAGTAGATGGCGTGCTTTGTGCAGCATTGCCCTCTTCTGGGTTCATTAGATAGGGTGACCATGCAGCACCTCCAGTTGGAGAAGAAGGCGCTGCTCCAGGGCTGCTGACTGGAGATCCACGACCAGACATATGGTGCAGGTTATGGGCGCTAGGGTTGTGCTGGGTTGGTACAAATGTGTGACTGTGACTGCGTGAATGGCGACCGCGTCCAATAACATGAGGAGGAATTGCTGCCTGTGGGCCAAGGAGGCTGGGTGTCTGTGGTCTGGTGTTATTCGCAGAAGGACCTGGTATGAGATGTGGGTGTGATGAACGGACACCAAAGTCTATGCTGTTTGTCGAGGAAGAACGTGAATGCAAAAGTGCTGCTGGTGGGCAAGCAAGGTGCTGTCTTCTCCTGTTTAGAAGGTTCGTGCTGCTTCCGACTGGAGTAAATGCACGCATAGGCTGTCTGTAGTTGAGTGGAACAAATGGATCCCCATCATTTTCAAGTGGGACCTGATCAGAAGGTCTGAGTCTGGGCCAGATCACCGAGTCAGCGCCCTTAGTAAAAAGGTATATCTTCCCATTCGGGCACTTGTAAACAACAGACATGCGTTTCCTGGCACTGGTGAATTCAATGACATCCAGGACTTCATAGTCCTCGTACCTGTCTGAATCATCCGATGGAATTATTGATTTTATCCTCTCAACCTTTTTGCTCTTCTCACTTTCAAGGTTTGCCAAAGATGCATTCGACCCCTTGTTGTTTTTATCAGTGGGCTCACTATTGGTCTCACTACCTTCCTCTTCCTTTTGTATGGGGCACCCATCCTCAATGAACTTGGAAAGCCTCTCTGGGCGAACAATGCGGAGCTGGACCTTGGAACCTGCACGGCTGGAGACAACATAGCCCATCTCTGCTGCAGCGACAACCAATGCCTTTTCATCAGGAGAAGCAGACTGGTAGCTTATAACTTCTCCGGTCTTGTCATCAAAGTCGGGCTGCACTGTATGGCACAAAGCAAGCGAACGAAGAAACCTCCGGGCATGATATGAAAGCGACACTGAGGGGTTTGATAGTGCCAAAAGCTTTTGTGTTAATGGCGACGGTGATTTAAACGATTGGCTCATGGGAGAATATACCTGCTGGTAAGTATTAAATTCGCTTTTCAGCAACGCCCTGGTTGTAGGCAGGGATTTCAGAAGCGACTCCTTTGGTCCAGAGATTGGCTCACTACTATCAACCATAACATTGGCTTTGAGGCCAGGTGGCGAAGAAAAGCGATCTCCCATCAGCCCTTTAGCCGCATTGGTGTCGCTATTGCCTGGGGATGTCATGGAGGACTTGCCAAATGGCGCTAATTCAATGTCACTATCTGGTGTCTCACAAGACATGTTGTTTCTACGGCGAAGACCATCCTCGGCTAAGTAGTGGTGAGCATGGGTAGGTGAACCAACAACGCCCTCTTCCCTGGCTTCAAGGTTGTTGATCATTAACCCTTCGCTGCTATAATTAAAGGCGCCATCGACACCTTCTTCGCCATTATCTCCATAACCTGCTACCTCGGCACTTTCCTCACGATCAACATCCCTGTGCACAAGCGAAATTCCACCAGCCAACATTCCTCTAAACTTCATGATATTTTCGGTCAGAGTTCCGGTTTTGTCAGAGAAGATATACCTGACCATACCTAAATCCTCATTGATAGTGGTCGTCCGGGCCTCTGCGCCGCGTTTTGTCGGCTCGTGGTACATGCCAACATCAACCTGGATAAAGTACATCTGGAAAATCTTTATAGCTTCAAGCGTGACATACAATGAAATTGGAATGAGCGCGTTCATCATGACAACATTACCAAAGATCATAGCCGGTGGCTTGACCTTGTAATGGCCCAGATACCAGTTCTCGACAAGCAATTCGGTTTGTTCTGTCAGTGCAATCCATGAGAATACAATGCATATCAAAACGAGAAGGCAGAATACAATAACAACAACCCTGTTTGTAATACGTTGTAGCTGGGGTGACTTTGTCCGGATGTTGCGGGTAGCATTCAAGCGAAGACGAGTCTCCTCCCCAGAGTATACGACCTGAACAAATACATACTGGGTATTGCGCAAAACCGATCCGCGTAGTAGCAGCTGTGTTGGAGTCAAAGGGTGCTTCTCTCCATCTGTTTCCAGATAGCCCTCAAACGAGTATAGGTCTGGATTTGGTTTCTCTACATAGGTAATTCCATTGAATGTGGCAAGCTGCTCAGGAGTCTGGATGGATTCGTTCGTTACTTTGAGGGCCTGTCTCTGTTTTAGGGTGGTTTCACCATCCAAAGCAGCGGTTTCAACATAGCATATACCATCGAACCCGGAACTGGCCAAAACCACACAGTCAGCTGGAATCCACTCGTCCTTGAGCAAAACAAGCAGATCGCCAACCTGGACATTTTCCCACCGCTTGCGTTTCCAGCGACAGCTCATGTTTGATGGCAATGGATTATCATAAATGTCAAACACTTCATCTTCTTCAGCAAACATGACACCACCACCACCACCACCATTCTGTGGCTGTGCTGCTGTTGCTAATTGGTTTTGAGATTCTTTGGCTGACGATGCAATGGAAAGTGCACGTGGGGCAGGAACCTTTGAAACAGTGTTTTGAATGCCAGTTGTGGACCCTCCTCCTTCTTCACCAGCCATCATGATTCTATCGGTATATGAGCGAGTCATTGGAGTACCATATGAAAACATATCTGGGGTATTGGATCTGAATGACATTGAAGGTGAGCGGACATGGTGGTGTGACAGTCGTTGGTGGGGTGGAAATGGAGGGTTAGGTGGAAGATTAGCCCCAGCAACAACATTGCTAGTTGATGTCAAACTTGCACTGCTTCCAAAGATGTCTGCAGCAAGAGCAGAATTTGTACGGATATGATGGTGGACACCAGAAACAGGCTTGGATAATGGCATGTTTGCATTGTTGGGTGTCTGTAGCTGAGATGTTGATGCTGTTTTTGATGGCAACAGTTGGTTCTGTTGACCAGAGACACTGCTATATTCTTCCTCTTCGCCCATCATGGTTACAGTTTCATGTGGCAATGGCACTGCTGATGCCGCATATTCACTGTCATCAATACCAAAATACTGGTTCGAGACAGAAACCATAGAATGGTTTTTACCATCTTCCATAGTTGCTAGCTGGGCATCTCCTCCATTTATGCTGGCCGCCACGCTTCCATTCATACTCATGGCATCTTCAACATCACCCAATTCGCGTTCATCTTCGATTTCACCTTCATCTTCTTCATCCTGGCTGTCCTCGGCTTCGCGTTGGCGACGACGCTTCTCAGCAAGTCTTTCGGAGATATCTCGGTGAATGCCCTTGACCTTGGTATTCAGGCCACCAAAAACCTGTTTGATACCCGATGAGGTTGATCTTCTAAATTCGTGAAGGCTGTGCGAGGAGCGATCACGTATTTGGCGAAGGTGGAATGAGCTGTGTTCAGTGTCATGCACCTTTACTTTGAGTACACGGGTCTTTTGCCTGTTCTCTGCTCGGTCCATGCGGTGACGTCTAAAATCGTCATAACCCTCATGGGCAATACTGAATGACACGAATACACACAGGGGAAGCAGAGTGCTCCACTTTCCTGTGGTGCTCCACCCAGGCACTTGCTGCAAAATAGAAATAAACAGGAAATACACATTCGCGATCTTTGAGAACTGGGCAGTTAGCTGCGCTGGCAGAAAAGTAATTATGTTGTAGCGTGCAGTAGATATTCCATTCTTGGGGTGGTCGTAGGAAACTTCATAGTGAACTCTCTTTGTCAGTGAAGCGGGCACCGAGAACAATGTGAAAGGATCCCGTGATCGGGCCCTGTAGGAATACCCGCCCATCCATTCATCAGAATCGGGTTCAAGGAAGAAGCCAGGGAGAGGGATCGCTCGGCCCATCTCTTGCTGAGAATCATCTTGGTGCTGTATCAACATGTTCTCATCCTCAGCCATAGCTGTTTCGGACAGGCTTGTGTATTGGTCAACATACTCCTCAGCAAATGCAGGCACATCACCTGAAGAGGCTTCATTGGTACCAGTAGTAGTAGTAGTAGCTGCTGCCCCTGCATCCAAAGCCTTGTTATCTGCGCCTGTAGCTGTCGTGATGGAAGTGGATACGGAGTGGCGTTTTGACGTTGATGATAAAGGTCGAGCTGCGCCCTGTGCACCAACCTTTTTAGCAGGGTCTTGGTGATTCTCTGGTGTTGCGCCTGGAGACATTAGGCGGGATGCGTCGAGAGAAGCCCGTGTGCGTCCTGAATGAGGGGTTACTAATGAGCCAGTGTTATCTTGGTTGGAAAAGGAGTCAATACGGCTAGGATGTGGCGGTGTTGGCTGATGGCGGTCGTTGGCCAGATTAGCAAGACGAAGAGCACGGGCAATGGTTGTACGCAAACGACCATAATGTGTTACTTTATGAACTTTGCTCTTTTGACCTGATCGTTGCGTCCGACTATCATGCTCATCTATGGTGTTTCTATGTGCGTTGTTGCTGTAACTATTCCTCCGAGACATTCCATTTCCACTAATCTCAGAAGGGGTAATTCTTAATGGTGGCGGGGGCAATTGCTGTTGTGCTTGCTTTTTGTCTTGAGAAACAGAACTATTATTCTGTTTCTCCTTTTTATCTGTAGCAGACTTTATGGCATCATAATCACGGCTTTTTCTCCGAGACTGGGAAGGTTCTTGAGAATATGGCGGTGGTGGTTGTGTTGGTGGAACCGACTGTGAAGACCGTGTTGATGCATTAATACTTTCCTCCTTCTTTGACAAGGGCGGTGAAGCCTTGTCTTTAGGCTTTTTTGGAGACATTTAGAGGAAAGGGAGAAAGTAAATTAGAAAATATAAGGTATGTGAAACTAAAGGTAAAAAACAAAAAAGACACTTGTATCAAAAATGAGAAAAAGAGAAACAAGGTTGCAAGGATTGGTTGTGATGGGTTGTGGTGCTGTTAAGTGAGAGAGGGGGGAGAGAGAGAGAGAGAGACCAAGAATGAAAAACCAAGTCAGAAACGCTCGCTCCTATTAGTCCGACAGGATTGTGTGTATGGGTATATGTTTTAACTTTCCAAAACGGATCACAGGAGGGAATGGATTCAAATGGTTAAACAAAACACAACATCCACAATACACAACAAGCTGAGAGAGCTGAAGGCCGGTTTTACGTATTTTCCAAATACTTTGGTAGTGGTTCCAATGAAACTACCACAACAACAAATATGTAAATGGGTGTGGGATGTCTGCCGGGAGGCACAACGGCTACGACAGTCACAATAAGGACGAAAAGGGAATAATGGGGAGAGCAAGGCCACAACCAAATATGGTCAATAGTATATAATAGTGATGAATACAGGCTTGCTGAAAATTAAAGAAAGCAACGAAAGGGTCTTTCAGTCAGCCTGCCTCCTTCTTAATATTTTGTGGGAAAAAAAGTAGTGTTAGTAATAGTACCTCAAAGCTCTATGCAACAACAACCTTGAACAAATTTCCCAAAGAAGGACAAGAAATAATGAAATACGAGTGGATAAAAATTCCTTTGAAGCTTGGCTAAACTAGACTAGTAGTATAGGACAGGACTGAGAAAACAGAGAAGCTGTCACTGCAAAGTGGAAAAGGGATAGAATAATGATAGTTTGTGCAGTAAATCAAGGGAAGAACCGCAGACACACTACTTACTCTATATAATAATAGTGCACAAGCAGGAGGCAACCAACTAGCAAGGGAACAAACGAATGAATGAATAAGAAGGAGGAGGGAATGAGTGAGAAAGAGAGAAATGGATTACCAAGAGATCACTGTTGAAACAAACCTTTCTTTTCGCTCCTCTGGCCGATAGAAACCGAATAAACAATCAAGTTACTACAGTAGTGGCAAAAGTAATATTCGGAATAAGGATATTGATGATTCTTGGCTCGCCACACACATACAAAAAAAAAGAATGAGCACACTACACGAAACTCGGCGTCTGGCTGGTTTTAAGGGATCGCTGTCGTTCTGGCTATTTTTGCCCTATATCCAATCCAATGCAGCCTGTAAACTGCTGTCACTAGCTATGCTTATGCTTTATTGGAATCAGAAGGGCAAAAATATATTGGGGATCGAACAACAATAGTTTTGATAACGTTAATGACCGATAGAGAGAGAGAGAGAGAGCAAGTATCTTGAACTTTGCTTTCAAAATATCTTTGTATATTCAGCTGGAGAAAGAGAGAGGATACAAAAAAGTTAGAGAGAAAGAAATTCGATGGACAAAAATGTGTAAAGAAAACATTTTCACAGCCTGGTTAGGAAGTCATTCATGGCATGTTAGTAATGATAAAGAAATATCCGCTAAAGCTGGCGTATCTTCATATGCTTTTGTTATATGCACCACCCCCAGTCGGAAAGAAAGCGAGCGTCATATCCATTTCCCCAAATGTAAGCATGATGTGCACAAAAGGCATAAAGCCAAGACCATCCCTTTGTAAACGTTTTCCCCTTGAGAAAATAGCATATACACAAGTGATATTCTGCACCTAGCCCAAACTCTCGCATAGAAAAACATCTTCTGAAAACACATATGGGTAGTTATTTTTGAAGGACTAAGTTTTACTAGTAGGCCAGTTTCAACTTGCATACTGGCTAGCTTATATTTTCATTGTGATAATACTAGTTTAGCCCTTCAGAAATAATCACTCATATATGACAGGGTCACGCATACACAGAGCCATCATTTCACTAAAGTTATGCTATTGATCAAATGGTCCATCTTCTCCTACACACAAGATCCTAGAATTTATACACAATGCTGCTAGACTAAATACCTCGGCAAATTTCAATAATCACTAGGTTTCAGAAATGCCATGAGCATAGCATTAATACCAATTATTATAATTGCATTTTTTGGTCTTGTGGCACTAGCAGTATATTTACTCTCAAGTCACAAGCCCAAAAACTAATAAAAGAGGTGAACACTATTAATATGGATCATAATTTTTGAAGGGCTAAATTAATATTATCAACCATAATATAGGCTGGCCAATATGCATGGTGAGCCTGGCCTACTAATAAAAAAACTTGGTAGTCCTTCAAAAATAACGATCCGTATTTATGACCAAATGAGCCAGAAGTCTTGCCCATGCATTCGCATTTCAAGTCATGTAAAGTTACTCGTGCTGGTCTGTTGACGATGTGCACTCTTTTAGACTTTGTTGTAATGTGATACTATCACATACTCACTCACACAAACGCATGACCGAACAAGTTAATGAGAAGCTACTGTGACTTTGAGAGATCTTTTGATAAATATTTTTTGCTCCTCTAGCATAAATTTTCCACATCGCGTTTAAATATGGATCATAATTTTTGAAGTGAGAATGGTTATAGGGGTAACCACAGCCAAATGGGTGACTCTATAGCCCTTCAAAAATAACTACCCATATGATACAGCACAGCATCTACAAGGCAGTCTCCTCGCCAAAGAGCTCATGAATCATGGCGTTGTTTCAGGCTTTTACTACTCTTTAGCCGAAACTACTAAACACTACACATCTTCGCTCTCCCTCTCCATATCCTTCTAAACTACATGCCTACCTACTCTTTTACGCACTGTACCAACAGCTAAACAGACAAAATCAAAGAGGAGTCAACCAAGCCACAAGTGCACAGCAATTTGGCTAGAAACACCAAGCCTAATATTTGTGTGGCGCTGACTGACTGAAGCAGCAGACAGTCTATTGGATTATGGTGATTCCAGCATAATAGTCTTGTAGAGTAAGCACAATAGCTATGATGTCATTTTTAATAACTAGCAAGGTTTTGTGCAGTTGTGGCTTACTAATTGGTGGGTTCTCCATTAAGTGAATAGTCCTGTAGCCTTATGTGAGTGATTATTTTTGAAGCGCCAAGTTTTACTAGTTGGCCAGTTTCAACTTGCATACTAGTTACCATATATTTTTATTGATAATAGTAGTTTAGCCCTTCAAAAATAACTACTCATGTTTCTAGCTAATTTGGTCCATAAGTCATATATTTGGCAAGCTCTCCATCAAAAGGGTACTAGTATATTCCCTGCAAATCGGCCCAACACCCATACACTTTAGCTGGAACCTGACGGATTATTGGCTATTATCCAGGTTATTATTCTGGTACACCCTTGAAGGAGACACCGCCATTTTAGGCTTGCATTGGAGATATTATCCTGATATGCTTTCAGAGGAGACTCTGCCAATTACACTCTTGGCTTTTCGAGCTTGTTTGGTGCTGGTGCTGCTGTTTCTGCTTTTAATGTCTGTCTTCACAATTGTACCATACGGCACTAACAGGCGTCAGATCTAATGTCAAGCCGTAATTTAGCATTATAAAAGATACTAAGCAAGAAAGGGTCAATAATAAGCGGATGACCAATTGTTATCAATAGTGGTGATAATTGTATTTTGTTTAGAGATATTGCAAATTCAAGGATCAGGCATATTATGATAGCTACATCAGAAATATATACATAGGTAGATAAAGCCTGAGAAATAAATACTTGACTAGTCGAATATTATTGAATTCTAAAATCCTCTAGAAAACAAAACAAGAGTGGCTTCAAGAATTCTTTGACTGATCCTCAATTCTACTACTATAAATGATAGGGATGTTTTTCAAGGGTAAATGTTTGTTAATAAACTGAGATTGCCTCTATATTCATCGGCTGTCTCCAAAAGGCACCCTTCAAAAATTACCACTCATATTCTGAAAGTAAGTATATAAGAAATTGAATATTGATCTTATGTATGTATTGTGTATTCAGGATTATTACTTGCATGGATCTAGAACAAATACCAAATTCCCACATGACTCATCGTCGCAATGCCAATACCATCACTACTATAATTTTATATAAATGGCCTTCCTCCAACCCTCCCTTCCCCACATCCATGCCTAGCGTAATAAAGTATGCAAACTAGAACCAAGATTTTTGTATTCCTCTCCTCTCCTCTCCTTATCTGGCCACCACTGTCTGGTAAACAGCAGTATGTATGGCTGATGAGTCCAGTTTCGCTTTAAACAAACCCAAAGCGGAATTTTATATAAACATCACCAATCACAATCTGACTATTCAAATATCAAGATTGATTCCATAACACAATAACACATGACCACCCATCACTTTGGAACACGAGGACTCCTCTCAGGTCTCTCAGCAAGCACTTTATTTATCCACAGATCATGGGGGCCTTTAATTGGTGGGCCATAAGTCAAGCTCGATCCTTATTTTATATGGATCGCAAAGCAGTCAGCAGGACAGACGCATACTCATTGTCTTTTCCACTATTATCAATTTAACAAGATACGGATCATAATATTAAAAATGTGATAAGCTTATTGTAAACTGCATACACCATGCAAAAAAGCTAATATATAAAGATATAAAATCAACTGGGGCTATATTGAAATTTATTACTACTGCTACTGATTGTTAGGCACACATCTGATTGTTTCTTGGTATAGTATTGTGCTGCCGCACATCTTTACAACAACCAAACATTGCATGCAACTCTCCTATCCGGCTATCAAAGCAGCCGTTTCGCGCTGCACCTACGCATCATCTACATACACACATACATGTGAAGACAGTTTCCTTTCTTTGTTTGCTAGCCAGTCTAGTATAGTGCATCCTAATCAAATTGGTTGCAGACTAATAATAAATTCAACCCACTCTTGTGTATGTAAAAGCATAGCTGCACATCAAGCCAAGCCAAATCAATAGAAAGGGAAAATCCAATAGCTGCCTAGCCGATCCCCACAACATATGGTCAGATTTCACAAGGACTTGGGCAAAATGAGTCCCCCAGAAATTGTATATGAATTGGCTGGTGATTGGGCCAAATATGGTGAGGGCCCGTTTCTATCTATTTTATGCCTCGTCACTAGTGGAATCTTGCTGTATTATGGCTGTCAATCCCTTGATCGCAGGAATCTTTAGGAAGTGATTTACATTTTGCCAAGACCAAAAATATCCCTTAATATCATCATTATTTGTGCTGGCAAGTATGTCAGCCTTTGGACTTGTCATGTAGTGCAGCAGCAGCTCTCAATTGACTTGCTAGTATAGCATATGAATCATAATTTTTGAAAGGTTAATGATTATAGGCGCAATCACAGCCAAATGAATGTCCAGTTTTACTAGCAAACTTTCACCCTTCAAAAATAATGATCCATATTATGGATAGGCTTTCCTATAACCCTCTTAATAAAAATTATGATTCATATTAGTATTGTCAATGCTAAAAACACTGCTGTTGTAGGACATTTTGTACTGGATTTTTTTCAATTATTGTTTAACCTTCGCATAAAACTCACATCCTTAATTAATACCAGTTTTGTATTTAGGTTGGGTCAGCTTTGTTTATAAGCCCACACTCCACTATGCCATATAGCCTCTCTTTCTTTCTATCCTGTTCAATTGCCATTATGTTATAGATACCAACACACATCGGTTTTCCCTCTTTGTTTTATCCAAACAACAATAATAGTAACAACCTCCTCCCATTTTTCATTCTTCTTTTCCATGCCATTTGCTGGTTTCTGTAAATACCCGCCATCATCCCCAGCATGCATAAGGCAGCCATGGTTTATGCAAACACCAAAAAGATAAAGAACCGCAGCAGGAGATTTTCTTGCAGAGTTCTTCCACCACACACCACGGCTGCCTTTAATCCCCCTTTTGGGCTTCCGTCACACAATACTGTAAATATGCGCCGGTCTTGCAGCTATGTGCTGCTACTATTATTGAAGGAAGCCCCTGCAATTAATCATGCTGAATTATTTGAGTAAAATCCCAGATTAATAAGCGAAATAGAGTAAAATGAATTAGCTATTCCCATCCCAAAGAGCATCTTTCTCGAGAAGGCAAATGTTATATAAATAGAACAGATATAATTAATTAATTAATTAATTCGAATATAGGAATTTAGTTAGATAGCATTAAATCACATCCTCTTATCACCACTGCTACTACTACTACTACCAGCCCAGCAAAATAAAAATATAATGATATTGATAGGCAATCTTTTGATGACCCGCCAATATCCTAAATATGCATGAATGCTATCAAAGAAAATATATAGAAAAAACCTGGAACCCAACCCACATGCCCTGACATTACAAAGCCCTTCTCTCTCTCTCACTCATAAAGATAACAGCGATATGAAAACCCATGGGGATGGATCTACAAAGTGTTGCTTCTTTGACTATTATTTATCTATAAATGAAACTGCAATGCCAAATGCGTACACACATGTAGATAAACTTTATGCAACCCCATTAAAATGGCCGAAAAGGTTGATGATATCCCACACATACTCGCAAAAAAGAGCCAACATTTCTCTCTCTCTCTCTCTCAACGGTAGCTCTCAAACAACCTATCGGATGATAATTCCCCCCTGACTATCAACGCATTTGCCTTTGCCTTATCTTTGGCTTTGGCAGCAAAAGTGAGTGTTTGAGACAATAGCAGCATTACCAATCTTATTATCGTCTCGAATGACATTGCGGCCGCCTCTCTCCCCACACACAAGCAGAAAAGGATCCACACATGAAGGCAACAGGGAGCAACAAAGATGGGGATTGCCAGGCGGATTTCAGGCATATTTATTTCTATACGTTATAATCTGCGGCTGATTCCTGTTTATTCCTTGAAACACATGGGACGACGACCTTCTTCTGGGCCAAGAGAGCGAGAACAGGTTTGCCAGGGTCTTTATCATCAATGCCTGGCCAGGTCTGGATAGACTGCTGATGGGTGTGGACGGATGAATCTCTGGTTAATCCGTCACCACCACAGCTACCAACAATCCAGCCCCAAGGGGCCCCATACGCATCTACAGAGAAACTATCCGGAAAAAACCAAGAAGCGCGTGTAGAACACCTTACGACTTCATATCAAGTCAAAAGACTGCCTCTTCCTGATTTACCGCCAAGCAAACAGCCAGCCAAAGGCAAATCGGTATATGGCATGAAGCTTTTTGTCTGTATCAATTCAACAAGATTATTGTTATTGATATCGTCGTTTCTTTGTGTGCCTTTTTGGGATGGATTCGAGACATGCCTGCCTGCCTGCCTGCTCCCCCTTTGAATTTCATTTCGCACAAGTCTGGTGATGAAACGATATGATATTTTTCTTTTTTGGGGATGTCTATGCATAGTAGTCTCCTGATGCCAATTCTATTGTGCGGGTCTTTCTGCGCACCTTTGAATAGATTACAGCTAAAGCAATGCTTTGGGGAGGACGGTGGCATCCCTTGGATCTGGTGCCACAAGAACAGCAGCAGCTATCATCGCCATATGGTCCATGTTTTATTAATAGCCATGTATGAACAGAATGGCAACAATAGCGCCCTGGCAATGCTACTCTGAAATGTAGGGTTTGGTAATGGCGTTAAAAACTCCTAGTTCAGTGCACATATAGTCGCAAGCCTGCACTAATGGGTGTTGGTCACCAGCTCAAGTAAAATAAACTCATCTCAAAGCCTGCGCTAAATGCCCAGGTAGCAGTGAGGCCAATGGAAAATAGTTGGACTGCTCTTGTGGTGCTGCTCAGGACTCTGCTAACACAAACCTCACCCTCAGTGAGGATGCCATACCGACTGGTATTAACCTTATAGTCGGCCAGCGCACAGTCAAGAGACTTTGATTTACAACCGACCACGATCCACCCCATGCTGTATTTACCCTCAAGCCTTCAGTGCCAATCATGATTTCCGCAAAATTACCTGTAAAACCACACCGGGGCGATGGAATGTTGCAACACAGCCAAGGCCCCCATCAGCCCGCCTCTCCACACTGCTGCTGCCCCTAACAGTCCTTATGCATCCTTCCATATGTGCCCTGTGCCTTGTGTGTCGGTTTCAAGCCTGCTAGGAAATCTATGCGTGGCTCTTTCACCATCAACAAACTTGCGCTTCAAAATTTGTGATTGCCTGTTTTTTCGGCGGCTATCGTTGTTGTTGTATGCGTGTTTATTTTCAAGCCTCATCGTCCCTCCTCACTTTTGTGTCTTCATACATTCAACATACCAAGTCTAATGCTAAGGCCTTTCCCTCTTTCTCTCTCTCTCTCTCTCCTTGATTTCTTTAGGCTATTTATATTCCCTCTCTTCCTTCTTCGTCAACATTCCCTTCTAGCACACCTTCATCTTCTTCCAACAACTGTCTTTCCTCTTTGTATGGTTGCTACTGCCTAGCATCTCTCTCTCTCTCTCTCTCTCTCTCTCTCTCTCTCTCTATCTATCTATCTCTTGTGTTAAACTTTAACCACCACACTAATAATACTAACTTTGACTTTTGTCAATCTTCATCCCAACTCTCTCACACTACATCCCTGTACACATATACTACCACCGCTTGATAGTTTCAAACAGGCTGTGGTCCCAACCTACATACACAAGCCCAACAATCTCTGTACTTTTTGGTTCTAGCATTAACCAACATCGCTCTCCTTATTCTCCACCACAGAGGCCCCTTTGGTAGCGGTCACCTACAACAAACCTGTGTAATAGGCTTACAACGTCCTCGTCTTTGCCGCTTTTGTCCCACATCTCGGCTGTCCCTTTTAAAGTGGTGACCAATATCAACTGATCACATCGTCATCATCATCGCTATTGCCCACGACTTTTACTGCTCTCCTGGGCTTCCACTTTATATTTGAACAAGACCATCGCTTTCTTGACTTGTGTTTGTTTCGCCCACTGCCACCACGTTCCACTATTGGGGTTGCTGCTGCCGAGTTGTTATTATTACATTATACCTAGCGGAGCGTTACTATCCAATATTTTTGTAGCTACTGCTGCTTTTATCATCAACATCAACATTGTCCCTTAATAAGGTAAGCTACAAACATCCTCTTTTTCCTTATACTGTCCTCATGCCCTTTTCTACATCTGCCTGGGTATATACCAGGCCATGGTTCCTTACATGCCAAAGGCGTCTGTGAGTAAGCAAACTACCGAGTGATAAAACTGCGACTATGGTTCCTCGTGCGCGTGTGTTGTGTTCCTTCTTTGTCCCAAATGTTGTCACCGCTGGCTAGGCTTTAGCTATATACCAAGAAAATGTCATCAAAGGCTTGCCCACCAGCACCACCATACATAAGGTGGTAGCCACTTTGTGATCGCTCATTGTGCATATTTGTTTGTATGTGGTTCATTGGACCATACTTTGTGGTTGTACTGTGTGATGTATGTTCCTATTCTCTATTCAATAATCTCACTACACAACAGTTTGCCACTACCACCGCCCATATACAGCCTTCTATATCGCCAAGAAAAGCCAATAATGCATCCCAATGAGATATATTCCCCTTTAACCATTATTTCTTTCTTTGCCTTGGCTGTCTTGTCCTATTTTTGACAGGCAGTCACGCTTTCTCCCAGTCTGTGTTGCTACTGTTTCTTTGCAACAATATTTTTTCTAGTCCTTCCCGAACCACCACCACCTGACATACACAAATAACACACCTGAGCTGAAAATAAAAGAGCGGGATGTTCATTCGGCTCTTTGGTTTTCTTTTGGCGCTTTTGTGTGTGTGTGTATATCATCTATAAATAGCCCACCTCCACAAATCCCGGAAGGATTCTACTTTTATTTGCCCACCCACACGCATCCTTACCTCTTACTATGCCTTCGTTCTAATTTTAATACGCAAGAGTTCCTTTTATTTTGACAATCTATCTTACCTAACAGCGGCAACCGTCTGTGTCAATATATTTGCTGCGTCTGCAGCAATTTCTTCTTGTCCCCCTCTCTATTCTTGTAACCCGACTCCTAACCTTGACACCATCGGCATATATGTCATCATAGTCACTCATACTGTTCAATTTCTTTGATGCCATTTAAATCTCCCCAACTTGGTTTGACGCTTGCTTTCTTCAAAGTTTGATAAAAGTCCTCTCATACCGAATTCTTTGGCTCTCTTCTTCCCTTGGTATTATTGTTTGCCTTATACATATTTGCTCTCCCTGGGTTACAAACTCACACACTTTCATATACGCCTTCAATTTTCCTTTCCTTGATTACACATTTATTATTGTTACCACTTGTATATAATCTTCCTCTTCCTTTTTCCATCAAACTGTCTTCCAAGTCACTTTCACTACATTTTCCTTTGAGTGAAAATTCCGGTTGTTTTTGTTTTCAACCGTACACACACACACACACACGCAGGCACGACGGAATCTTTAAATAATTGTACCGGAATAGTCAGAGCTTTTTCACTCACTCACTCACTCACAACCGCCACTGCTTTTGTTTTATTCGGAACCCTTCTCTCCAACTGTTTATGATCATTACTGCCATCATCGTTACCACCACCGCTGCTTAGACTTTGATTTCTGTATACTCACTCACCGCATTTTTAAATGAAATTTTCACCATTAGAACGCTGGGGTAGTCACCACGGACCAGACTCACTAACCTACTACCATTATTATCGCTACAAACACAGCCTATCATTCTCCTCCATGAAGACAGCTTTCAACAGATTGGCGACAAAGATATGCCAAGAGAATGGTACCCCATACCACACATGGCATTGGCCCACCATAATCCGTGAGCTTGGCTTGCTTATAGCCGCATGGGTGTCGATGCTGATCGTCACATCGTGGATGCTGTTTGCCCAAGTTATATCAGACATGCGGCTGAAGGCAGCTGGAAATGGACCGCCTCTGAGTGATCTAGGATTTGATTTATTGCCCAACCTTGAAAGCCGACGAGACGACTTGGTTCAGTGGATCGTCAATTCAGCCGGTTTGTGGGCTGTTATTGGTAACCTGATTTTTATTCCAGGACTCAGGGCACGAATTATATTTTTACGCCGACTTGGATGGCTCGTCACAATCATGTACGTTCTTCGGTCCTTTACGTTCTTGATCACGACTCTTCCCAGCCCAGCGCGAAATTGTCCACTCGTGGTTGTTGAGGACAGCTTCAAGGGATACGCATACGGTTATTTCCTTATTTTAACAGGCAAGCGCGTTACTTGCTCGGACTGCATATTTTCAGGGCACTCGATGGTCTTGGTTTTCAGTTTCCTTATGTGGTTCCATCATGCGCGTCACTGGGCATTTGTTGCCTGGGCCTTTGTCCAGATGTGTGTTGGCTTGTTCCTCATCGTGGCAAGCCATTTCCACTACACGATTGATGTGATTCTGGCAATCGTATTGTGCTGCCTTGTCAACTGTTTGTACTACGGTTCATTGGAGCGTGCTATCCACTCGCGCCTTTCTATGGATTTTTCGCAGGTACTCAAGCACTGTGAGAGAGTCCACCAAGACCATGGCCAAGGGATTCCTTCCAACTATGGAAAATTGGACAACGCACAGCTTTACGATAGTCCAGCCGGACCTGGCGATTTGGAAACAGCAACATCGAATTCCCCTGCCACAACAATTATTGGAGGAGGAAGAGGTGGACAAAACTACTGCTATTCTAGATCATCATCAGCTGTCGTTGAATGTGACGAAACTGATAGAACAGCAGTTCCTCATCACGAATTTAAAGATTACGAAAAAGTTCCTACTAATGTTGCTGCCTGTGGAGGAAAAGGGGCTTCTTCTGAAAGCAATGAGTGCTGCTCCCAGCGCAGGAAAAGGCTGCATGTTGGAACCTCGTTCTTGTGCAAGTCGGAATACAACGCATTGCTTGGCGTCCAGAGACACTCTTCGTTTATTGACTTTACTAACCTTGTCGTTTGGATGGACGGGCTCCATCTTCGTTGGAATTATGAGCAAACAATGTACGAAAGGATCAGAGATTCACAAGCAGCTGACGTGGAGATCATTGCCAGGCAGTCATTTTATGCCAGGAGAAGAAACGTTGTTGTTGAGCCAGCTGAAGTGAAGGACGAAGGATACTATGAAAAGGGAGTAGTCATTGGCAGTAACAAGCAACACAACAGCAGCAGCCAGTACCACCGACCAAGCAGTAGAGCAAGTTCCAGTAGCACAAACAGCAGCACTGGTGGTTGCCAAGCCTCGGCCTCTTCGTCTCTGAAGGGTGGTTACGATTCTAGTAGCAGCGACAACAACAAATCCACGCCAATTTCGTCAAAGAAGGGAGAAAAGCTAGACCACGAAGACGATGGTCTTTGTATAGTAATCAACCCCAAGACTCAGCTCAACATTTCAGATTCTACGACAAATACGCGGTTGGCATTCACCTCGCGGCCCCGCGGCCCAACCGATTGTAGCAGCTTGTACCATGATGATCAGCCAAGCCCACCCATGGCGAATGCAGAAGAAGGCATGCTTTTTGGAAACAACAACGGCTTTAGGAAAAAGATGGCCATAGAGACAATGCTGGTCAGGCCAAAAAGCGCAGTTGACGTCGCAATCAGCCGAACGAGAGATGCTTTATAGTAAAGAAACAAAGTAGCAGATATTTGCCACCAAAGCAAGCCTTCTTGATATGTCCAAAAGGCATGGCACGTCGATGGGTTCTCTAACCTATGGAAAGATTATTATAAAAAGACGAGCTAACCTAACCGAACCCAACCTTAGTAATGTACCACAAAGACAAATGATACTATAAATATTTATAAATACTAAATGATACTACATTCCCCAAGTCATATTAATATCCCCCAAAACACAGCAATTTGATTATTATTTTTATAAACCCTGCATTTAAACAATGTTATTATTTTATTAAACAACGAGCGCGAACGTGCTTTTAATAATAACTCCTTTTATTAATAAGAAATTATTAAAAATGAACATTGTTGTGAGTTTAGATGTTATGTATTTCAAACCAAGAAAGAGAAAATAAATAAATCCAAACAACACAATAATAACCTGAGAAATATAAAACCCATTAAAGTATTTATTTGAGAGAGAGATGTGTATATAGACTTTGAGAAATAACCAACTAGAAATTGTAGATTAAGATCACGTGTTTAGAAGAGAGAGTAGAGACCAGCAGTCATAGCAAGAACAACGGCCAAGCTGCCAGTGGCGGCGGCAGAGGCGGCAGCACCCTCGACTTCGTCTTTTCCAGCAAGGTCTTCATCGAGGAGATCATCCTCATCATCACCGGAGTGAGGGTGGGCCTTCAGGTGCTTGTTGACAGCAGAGTTTGCTTTGGAGTTAGCATGGGCAGAGGCAGCATCGTGGTGAGAATCGCCGTGGCCTTTAGCATGGCCGTGCTGGTTCTTGTTATCAGCCTCAACCTCAGCATCGGCGTTGTTGCTATCCTGCTGGTTAGCGTTGGCGCTGTCATTGTTGGATTCGGCACCGGCAGTGGGAGCACTGCCTTGACCAGTAACGGTACGAGCATGGCCTTCAGCCAAAACCTTGGGCTGGTCCATCATGTCAGCAGGCCCAACCTGGGCAGCGGCCAAAGCAGCGAGGGTGGTCAAAAGAAGGACAGATGTGTACATGTTGAAGTGAGTGTAGTGGTGTATTAAAGCGAGTGAATATCAAGGAAATAGCAGCACAATTATTAGGTAGACAGGAACTAACTAGAGAGTTGTATTTGGGAGGAGAAAAGAATTTGGAGTTAGAAAGCCAAGATGGTAGATGAAAGGGAATCGTCCTGCAATTATATTTTAACCAAGAATGTGAGTCTATTTCTTGAGTCCGTGTCTCTGATTCCTATTCTCTCTCTCTGTGTGTGTGTGTGCCTGACTCTCAATGGTGTGTGCTGCAGGCCTGCCCTATGAATGGTTAGTGCCTGTGTGGGCTAAAATGGCAGTAGTATTGATCCCTCTCTGTCAAGAATGAAGAAGTAGTGGAGCTATGCAAAACCGCTACCACCTCATCATCAAAAACAACAACAACGCTGACGCCCTTGGGTCCTGAAGAACCAGCAATACACTAAGCCGTGCGCTGCTGGCCGCGCTTTTAGACACGCTCACATCCACGCGTACGCAATACCCAGCTCCTGCCAAGAATAGTTTATTAAGTTCCAAAGTCGTTGCTGCTGTTTTTGCTATTACTACTATTATTTAAAAAAAACGTTGACTACCAATCAGCCAGCTACCATATTCGCTTAGTTTTTAGCTCTGTTTCCAAACGAATGAGAGCCCAAGGCCGTCCAACTGATCTTTCTCTGCAACCAACCCACTCACTCACTCACTCACTCATTGAGAAACCGCCAAAACCAGCTCAAACCTCATGAACTGCAATTACTGCTTTTTGTCTAAGTTAAAACCATGCACTTCCATTTAGTGTTGATGTTTTACATTCCATCATCATCATCGCATCTGTCTTGTTTTCATTATTAGCTTGGCCATTTCTTTAAGAGGCAACACTTCCCCAGCTTAACATACTCATCTTCTCCACCGCTGCGACTACGACTAAATCAAAAACAAAACAATAGTACGGCAGTATCAGAAACCAAATACATATAACTGCCATTTTCGTATCTGCGTATGAGTATACGTACTTTAGATTAGTCCTAAACCACACATCTTTGTGCTTATTGATTATTCACACCCAACGACAATCGATAGATACAGTTTTTGGATTTTCTGGTTTAACGTAGCTGTTTCTTTCTATTCATGTCTCCCTATGAATGTTGTTGTTGTTGTTCCCTCTCTATCTCTCTTTCTGTGTGTGTGTGTGTGTGTGTGTGACAAAGATTTAACTCAGTTTCGCAGTAACCAAAAACTTGTCAAAATATCCTCTTTTATATATTATATTTAGGTTTAAGGAAAAACACAGTAGAGTAGAGTATTATGTACATGCACATGGCTATCCAATTATTTTTTTTTCTGTTTGAATTTTGAAGCCCGTGTTTATGATTTAGTTTATATGCACCACGCCACCTTCCTGTCTGTTCTGTTGCGTTAACCTAAGTAACCAAAATTACAACCATAGATTATTTTGGCTTGGATGTTAGATATTATGATAGAACCGTTTGTTTTGCACTTCGATAGTTTCTTTGCGTTTTGTTTTCTCTCTATTCTCTTACCTGACTCTTTACTTTATTTCTTATTGAGTGAGTGTATCTGTGTGTCAGTCTTAAACGTATATATATATTTCTGCCATTTTAAACCACAAATTAATTTTCTACAACAACAATAACGACAATAAAATAAAAGGGAAATGAAATATTGGTGATTCTTTGGATTTCTCTATGCTTCTATTCTATCCAGTAATATTATTAATAGTATTGGTTGTAGTTACTGTCAAATTCAAATGTACAAAATCCTGACATTACAATACACATATTCCATATATTATCATAGTATAAAGGGTCATATAAGTTACCGTCACTTTTTCTGTTGATAATTAATTTTAAACCCAGTGCCGACAATTATAGATGTCCGTTATTTCTGATCCAACAATCTATAGAATATAATATATTCTTGTCAGCTTTTTAATAATTTGTTGTTCAGTACACACACACACACACATTCTCTCTCTCTAATACAAAAATATAAAAGGGACTCTCTGGAATCTTTGAGGATGATTATCGCTAAAAAATGTGCTTAGATCTGAGTGAGGAATTATATTTCCCATTTCATTAAAATCAATTCTGATTCGGCTTTATTAAATGCAGTTCTCAATATATATATATGTGGTCAAAGTTCATATAGCCCTAAACAAAAATGGTGTGTCCCTGGAGCTGATTATAAAATAGGGTATATAATTGAAGAAAAAACATGAGGAGCCATTTCTGCCTACAATACATTTGATTCCCAATAAAATTTACATATACAAATATTTTAAAAACTTGTATTTAATAATATAAAAAAGTAAAAGGTAAAAGGTAAAAAGTAAAAAAAAAGAAAAGAAAAGAAAAGAATAAGGAAAAAATCTTTATGAATAAAATAAAAATCCTAGTTATACACTATTTATAACTCTTGAAAGTCAACCTCTCAGAAATCCTCTTTGGAATCAGTCTCTGCAGCCAATCCCTGCAAGTAAATATGTAATCTAAATACATGGCTCAGTTCACATTCTTCAAAGAAATCATATACAGCAATATGATTAGGCTTAATACTTTTTACCTCATTATCTACCATTAATCTGATATTACAAGCTTCATTGTAATCATCCTTTGACATGGTAGAAAATGTGTAAAGATGATTACTGTCAATATTTTTATCAATAACCTCTTTACACATTTCAATGCTAGGGATGGTAAGTCTGTAATTTTTAATAGCAATATTAAATTTCTCTGCAAGATAGGAGATTAGATTTCCTACACCATTTTGATATTTTGCTTTAACCTCCTGGGTGCCAATATACCCAATAATCAACACAAATTCTTCAATCAGATAATTGTAGATTTCATTTCTCAAATCAACATTACTTTTAACATGAGCTCCCAGCCCTTGTAATACAGTATAAGCCCAAAGGTAGCATGCAGAAATTTGCAGGTTTCTTAGGCATACTACCAAATTCTTAGCTGAAACATTGCTGTAGGATCCTTTTGACTTTTTCTTGATTCCTAAAACTTGTAAAATAATTGCCTCAGAAATGTAAAGAAAATCTGTTGGATATGGTTGCTCTTTGATTTTCAACACAACAAGCCCCTTAATCATTTCATAGTGACCCAAGATCTCTTCATCATAGTAATGGATATATGCATTGAGACCAAGGCCCATAAGCAGGGACTTCATAATCACCAAAAACTTCATCAAATCACTAGCACAGAAGCAATAGTAGTATTTTTCAGAAGAGGGCTTAGTATCTTTTGGCACAACAAGGGAGTTGGACTTTTCTGGCAAAATCATTTTGATGGCTTGGGCATCTTGATCAAAGGATGAAAGTGCTGAGGGGTTAGAATCTTCTAGCGGGTTCATTTTGAAAAATTGGATCAATTGTTTGCAGAGTGGAAGGGTTGGGAGAGAGATAGAGAGAAGATAATGTTTGCTTTTCCAGATGGCTTGGGGGTAGTTTATATAGCTTTTCCAAACATACAATTTCAACTATGTAATGTCATTTCCAAACACATAAAATTTTATATAGAATTGATCAAACCTTAGAGCCATATATTCATTTGCTTTGGTTAAATAAAAAATGCCATGACTAACCTGCTGACCAATTTTTACTAAAGTAAACGAATCTTTGTAAAGGTTATAAACCAGAAATACGCAAGGTATTTAACAGTTTTTAACAAGGTCAATCAATGCTTGTACAGTAAAAAAAAATAACCATGTGGTTGTTTTATGGTGAAATAAAGCTAATCGCACACCCTAGAGCAAAAATGGTAAGGAATCAGCTCCTTTGGCTATTTGGGAAGATATCATTAGTGATAGAATCTGCGGTAGGCAGAGATGGGCCCTCATATTTCGGCCCCAATCACCAGCCATTTTGTGTGCAATACCTGGGGACCTGCTATTTTGCCTAAGGTGGTGTGAACTCTGACCAATTAAACTGATAATAATGTATTTACTGAGTTAAATACTTTTCATGAAACTTTTTGGCTCCAATATAAAAAACCCAATATCATTTGAGAAAATACTTAGGACTGAATAAGCACGCCTAATATATCCTGGTTCTTTGTATTGTCAATCTCCCTTCATTTACTCAGTAAAAAATTCGTATAATCGACAGTGATCTTAAACAAATAACAATGTTTGATTATAAAAATCCCGAAATATCCAGTATCATAGTCGTCATTGCTTATATATATATACAATCTCCTCCCATAAGTTTTGAGAATTTTTTTAAAAATTTCATTTTTTTACTAAAATTTCTTCTCTTCTTT
>JANBPU010000204.1:0-28315 GCA_027575805.1 Mycoemilia scoparia | reverse complement strand
TGATTTAGCGGGGCAGAAATCTTCGCTATGTTGGGAATGTGTTCCCTGATGAAATTAATGACACCTAGGAATGCTCGTAACTCATACTTGTTCTTCGGAAAACTCCAAGTGTGGAATGCATCCAAGCGTTCTTTATCGACCCAGTGTTTCTTGCCGTTTACGTAAAATCCTAGGAGTTGTACCTCCTTGACGGCAAACTTGCATTTGTCAACGTTTAGGATTAGACGGGCCTCAGTCAGTTTCCTTATTACTTGTTGTATGTGAATTATATGTTCTTCCAAAGATTTGGAGAAGATAATGATATCATTGATGTAAGCGCGGGCATTAGGGATATTCCGAAGGAGTCTGGATATTACTCGTTGGAAGGTGCTCAGGAGGTTCTTCAGTCCAAATGGCGCTCTGGTATATACGTAATGTTCGCCTCTCCATGTGAAGGCCGTCTTGGGTTGATCTTCTGGGGCGACTGGGAACCGGTGGTACGCCTTGGTTAAATCCAGCATTGTGAAATAGACGTGACCCGCCAAATCTTCGAATATTTCCCTAGGGATTGGAAGTGGGAAATTATCGTCGATAGTGATCTCATTTAGAGCCCGGAAATCGGTTACCAGGCGGAATAGCGTGTAATTCCCATCTGGGTCCTTCCTGAGAACTAGGAATACCATAGCATTGTAGTTTGTTCCGACTGGCACGGGGATGATAAAACCCATTCTTCGGAGTTCTTCTATCTCCTTATCGGCGGAGGGAAGTTTGGTCTCAGCTATCGATGGTTGATGGCGAAATATTGGCTCATTAGTGACTGTTGGGATCTTTACACATGCTTCAGGTAGAGGGCATGGTTCCGTTGGATCGATGTTTCGGTTCTCCCTAATCTCTGGTTCTATCTTCTTTAGGAATTCTTCCCTATGTTCCAAGTCATCTGGTAGAATCTTCTGCTGTTCTTCTTCGGAAGGTTCGGAAGGGATGTCCAATTGCCGGAGAAGGGCTGTAGCGAGTCGAGGTAGCCCATGCTTGTTAATAATATCTCGACCGATGAGTATAGGAGGATTAATTTCTCCCGGAAGAATTTCTACACTTGCAGATATCTGTAATTTTCCGATGGTCATCTGCACGGTGGTTGTTCCAATTTGTTCCTTGAGGAGATTGTTTATTCCGAATTCTATTTGACCCGTTTTTGGGATGATTGTGCATTTTAGTTCCTTTGTGGCTGATTCAGCCATGCAGGTCATTACTGCTCCAGTATCTAGTTCTGCGTTCATTTCCCATGACTGTTCTTCCGTACTGATGGTTATTGGAATAACCCAAAGGTTATTAGCTTTCGCCATGCCGTAGATTGCTATCTTCTTTATTGAGATAGGGTCCTCGTCATCTCCAAGGTCTTGTTCCCATTCATCGATAGGGATCTCATGTTCTTCCGGTTCTTTGCTCTCTTCCGAGGGTTCCTCCTTCTTGATACGGCGAACAACCTGATTGTTGTTTTGTCCTTGTCTGCTTGGGGGAGCTGGCAGTGCTAGAGTTTCTCTTGGTCCGGTTAATGCGTTTTGGACGCCTACTCTGGAGAGAGTCTTCTGGTACTTCATCCATGGTTCTGTAGAACCTGGGGTTGTTGTTCGGTTCCTCTTTCCAGTAGTGAGGTGACTGGTATCGAAGCGCACAATGGGGAAGCATCTTAACTCGCTCTGTCTCGGAGCATTCCTGAAGTCCTCTTCATTGGGTAGGCCGATGATTTGGCAGTACCTCGAGTATAGTTCTCGGGTGTGTGTCATAAGCTTGCGTAGGCCCATATTGTCCTTGTAATTACTATCGCTCAGTAAAAGCATTCGGAACTTCTGGGGTAAGGCTTGAATAAAGGTATCCTGCACAAACATCGTGTTTGGTTCCTGTCCGGCCTTCTTTCGGAGATCATCGAAGGTGTTGGTGAAGGCGATGATGTCGTCCTTGGGGGAGAGTTTCAATCTCTGGAGCTTTTCCATGAATACGTGGGTATTCAGCTTCGGAGCGAATATGTGTAGGAAGGTCTTTCGAATTAGTGACCATTGAGTTGGAAGTTTCCTATCAACACATTGGTCAAGGAAAGTGTCTCCTTCTCTCACTCTCAATCTTGCGAGAAGCCACTTGGGGCCATACAGATCTAGACTGATGTCATCCGCTTCCATGGCTCTTTCAAACGTATTTAGGAACTCTTCCGCATCGCTGTACGCATTCTTCTCATTGGTTTGTTCCTTGCGATAGTAAGGGAGTTCCTCTGGCTTGCGTGGGGGCTTACTAGTTGTAGCGTTTCTTCCGAATGGGTCATCAGGGAGGTTGAATACCGGGGGTCTTTCCTCAGTTCTTGCATGAGTTGTTTCTGTGGTCGGAACATTCCCTCTGTTCGGAGCAGGAGTTTGATAGCTCCATTCTTGGCTTGGGAATGCTTGTTGGTAGCTTGCCAACTCGTTGATACATCTCTCCTGACGTTCCAAGTCTTCAGCTGTCTTCTGCTTGAAGGCTTGCAGATCACTGTTGGTCGCGTCCAGTTTTTTATCCATCGCTTCCAGTTTAGCCATGATCATGGCAAGGGTAGGTTCCTGAGCGTTCTGATCAGTCGACATAGTTGCGAAAATTTGGGTGTTTCAAAATGAAAAGGGGAAAAGGCTTTCTTGTGGTTTGAAAGGAAAAAATGTCAATCCATAGGATTGGCTGTAATAAACAACCAAGTAAAACCTTTTGTAAAATAGAAACTTTGATAATAAATATATACCTATAACTAAATCCTTTCAACCTAAAGTTTATTTCAAACAATTAGTAAAAGAATTAGTAATGTATATAAAAGGTAAGATAAAAAACTATGTATTGTTCCTAACGTTCCGAACAAGTATCCTCAGGTTCCACTGTTCGGAACAATCGGAACCCTTGGAATATTCTGATGATTCGGAATGATCCAAATCAATTAATGATTAGGCGATGATTATCTCATGGCCTATCACTCTCTCCCATTTGGTTAAATTTCACTAGTGATTATCATGTGTGGAAATGACGAAAATGGTTCCTTATAATATTTTGGCCAAACCACATTGGTTATTTCATATGTGGACTGCTATATATCCATTTTGCTTAAACCTTTATGGATTCTGACTATATGGGCAATAATTTTTGAAGGGTGAAAGTTCATTAGTAAAACTGGACACCCGTTTGGCTGTGATTCCCCTATAATCACTGGTCCCCAAAATTCACCCTTCAAAAATTATGATCCATATGGGTAATAATTTTTGAAGGATGAATATATATAGGGGCAATCTCAATCAAATGGCAAGTTCTCATTAAAAGGAAGCAGATTGATGCCCTCATACATTCCCTGCAAATCGGCCCATAACCCATATGTTTTAGCTGGAGCATGATGGGATTATTGGCTATTATCTGGGGTATTATTCTGGTACACCTTCAAAGGAGATTTTGCCAAATGGATGGCCAGTTTTACTAGTAAACTTTCACCCTTCAAAAATTATAATCCATATAATTTAATGCTACTATAGCAATTGTTTTTTCAATCTAAAATCAGGAAAACATTAATTATTTTGGCTTGCTAATTCTGATTAGCTAGTCCAAAGCTGTCAATCACCAAAGGAAAATTGTATGGTTATTTAAAGGATATATTCTATGGGATAAATTACTTGTTTCCTTTCACTCTTTGTATTTATTTACTTTTTTCTTAGTGTGTACTTAATTTTTAAACCTTGTATGATTCATAATAAATGCCTGATGTCAAGGAGGATAACCCCTATCCCCTACTGCTGAAAGAACGCCAAGATGATGAAGGGTATCAGGAGAAGAGGTATGATGATGATGATGATAATGTTGAGTATGAGGTAAAGTGCATCATTGGAAAAAGGGTGTCATCTTCTGCCGGGATAGAATACTTTATTGTATGGCTAGGATACCCCATTTCAGATTCTACCTGGGAACATGAAGAAAACCTCAACTGCCCAAAGGCAATATCAAACTTTGAGGATCAAGTTCAATATGAAAGAAGAGAGGGCAAGGCCAACAATATACATTTCGAACCCAAAGGGTTGGCAGTACTTCTTGAAGAAGCAAGGCAGCTTTATGGCGAACTTAATGTATTTGAGCAAGATGAAAATGATCACGACAATGACCAGCCACAACAGCTGAAACAGACACTAGATACAGCCAAAGAGATTATTTCCCAAGGCTCCACAGTAGTCAAGATACTAGATTCAATAAAAGATATCAATGGAGAGAGATACTACCGTGTGCTATGGAAAAATGGTAAAAAGTGCTGGGCTCCCGCGAAAAAATTGCCTGTTTTTCATTCGTTATTACAGGCCTATGAGCACTCGCGCTTCAAGAAGGAGAGACAGGCCCTTACCAAAGCTCAACAAAAGCCCAGACCCCATAGAGTTTCGATACAAACAGAAACCCCCAAGGCATCGATTACAAATGGTAGTAACAGTACCAACATGGTAGATAGCCTAGTTACAGGTACCTCGAAGATGGTAACTATGTTACCTCCTCCAAAGCCAGTTGAAGCTTTTATTTTGGATTCTTCAGTGGACAGGGAAATCGAAGCGAAGAAAAAATCTGATGACAAACCTTCGCAAACAAAGCTTGTGAAGTTGAACCAGCCTAGGGATTTGCCTTCTTCATGCATAAGCGAAGACTCCAAAGAAAATAATGTATCGGCCAACACTAAGTCCAATAATAGCAATGGCAGCACCATAAAAGATAAGCATGTAAAGCCCATTGCTCCTTTACGAGATGGTCCTCTAAAGCGAAATGTACAAATAATTGAAGACAGCAGCGACATAGAAGGAATTTTAATCGAAGAGGAAGTGGTGCTTTCATCTAACAAACCAGACGCCAAACCAACTATTAGGAAACTCCGACATGGCAGTAGTAGCATTATTGACTCCTCATTAAGCAACACGCCTATTAAACCCTTCGTGCATGTTACGAATGACGGTGATCGCGAAAAGGAGGCTCATCCAACCACAGATCTACAAACAATCCCTATCAAAGAAATCGGGAACAGGCATAACTGTTGTCATATCTGTAAGCAAGCAAAAGTCGATATTGCAGATATTGATAGCTCCCTTCTATTTGAAAAGGATTCCGAGGAGCGACTATTAAACCTAAAGGAAGTTGAAAAGCAATGTGTATTTGTAAGGTCATGCTCAGTTTGTGGGATTGTGTGTCATCCTGTCTGCTTTAGACAAAACCTAACAAGCCCATTGGCAAAAGAAGAGTTTGCGGAGCCATTAAAGATAGAAGAAATTGGTTGGGAAACGTTGTATATGCATACAGACGCCTGGATGTGTATATATTGTGTTTTCTGGAAACTTTTTCAAATAAGCAACATATTGACATCTCGTCCAGAGAAAGCTGTTGTTGAGAATTGGAATCGTGCAGGAGCTTCTGGTAACTATGACGCTGCTCCAAATACTAAAAAAGCACAAGAATACGATATCGAGGTTTTTAACGGGTATCAATTCCTTGTCAAATTCAAAGATCGTTCGTACCGCCACCTTGCTTGGGTTCCATTCATTTGGTTGAAACAGTCCGAAGCTCCACTCATTAGATCGTATCTTCAAAGATTACTAAAAGAGAATGGAAAAATGTCGCTGCCACCCAGACCACCACCGTCAAGGAGCCTGGTTGTTAATAGTCGCTGGACTATCCCAGAAAGAATTGATGAAGTACAGCTCTTGCCCAGTGAAATTGTCTCTGCAAGGAAACACGAATTTGCAAAGAAAGTTGAAGCCGCTAAGCTCAAATGGTTTGAACATCACAAAAAATCCGACGATGGTCATGGCCAAAATAAACAGAATACCAAAAACAAGGAGGATGAGGAGCATGCCGGTAGTAGTAGTAGTTGCAGTGCATCAAAGTTGCTTGAGATCAACAGTAATAACGCACAAGGAATCGAAGATAAAAATCTAAAGGCGTCTAATCCCTATATTGGTCTCGATCCAGAATTGTATTGTAGTACCAGGTCCGTATTCGTGAAATGGACAGCATTAGAGATGGATCAATCTACATGGGAAGACGTTGTACCATCACCATTTGATGAGCCAGAATCATACAAAGAGTGGTCAGATCTTTTTAAGGCCTGGAAAGATAAGTGTACAGGCAGTGCCAAGGACATCAAGAAATATACCAAAAATCTTGATGAGAGAGCTGAGAAGCAGGATGCAGATAGCAGCAGCAGCGCTGATAGCAACAAGGTAGACGAAGATAAAGACACGGTAAATATGAGTGAACTCAGGCATGAGTGTGTTTGTGAACATGAAAAGGAAGATGGGGCTTTGGAAGATGGCGAAATTGCTGCCACACCTGCTGATGATGATGATCAAGAAGAGGGGAGCAGCAAGAGTGATGGGCTCCAGGATAAACTATTAAAAGACAATACTGCCACCGCTGACATCAATAATAGCTGCAATGGTGATATAAAAAGGACTCAGCAGGAACAGAAGGAGGATGAGTATATAAGTGGACCTCTCAAACGTGCTCAGGATATTTGCGATAATGAAAAGAAAGTCCTAGAGACTATGCCAAAAAAGCCAAAGACAACCAAGACCGCCACTCAGGGCAATGAAGACAAGCCAAATAGAGATTATATACCTGAGCTAACTAATGAAGCGGACAATATGGAGTTAGATCTTGCGATGGAAAATATGGCTGTTACCGCTGAAACAGGGCCTATACCAATACCTATGGCACAACCACAAGCTGCTCTAAACCCTGTGCCTGTTCAGAGCACCATCATGGTACCCGGAGGACAGCCACAGTCCCTTAATAACGTTCAGAAACTAACAGCACCCTCCTCTATCCCTATTCCAATTTGTCCATCAAGAGCAAATCCAAGTACCACCAACCTCGTGCTGCCACAGCAGACTCCAACGCCCTCCCAAATCCAGGATTCACAACCGGCACTGCCAACAGCATCAGCACAGCAGCAAATTGAAGATTACAGCAAAGATATGGCATCTAGATTCAAGGAGACAGTTCATCAATTACTAAGACAACCGTATACTCCTCTGAAAGTGCCCGAAAATATTATGAATCAGGACATTATATTAATTCTGAAAAACGCTCAAGACTATTTGTCTTGTAGAGATATAGCAAACAACAAGCCCTGTGTAATATGTAGAGACATGATCCACCCCGAAAAATATTGCACGTCCATTCTACACCCATGCTTTCCGGTTATGATAAAATCAATGATCATACGTAAAGAATGTCTAGAAACCCCTTTTATAAAAGCACTCTTGGGCTGGTACAGAATTCACTTTGCTATATTCCATATACGCCGAATAGCGCTTCAAGCCCAGTCTATGCGCAACAACAACAACAACAATAGTAATAATAATGGTCATCAAATTCAGACAAATAGTGGTGGTGGCGATGGCGAAGGTATAGTTTTACCAAGAGCTAATACTACAACCGCATGCCTTGGAGAAAGACAAGAATCTTTACCAAGAACTAGCCAAACTTTGATTTTACCTCAAGTGCTAAAACCAAGTCAGCAGCAACAGCAGCAGCAGCCATCAAATATTACCGCTTCTACTGCTCAGATACCAGCCTCAAAGCCTCCTCAAGAAACTAAAACCCCTGTTTTCTCACGTACAATGACCCTTGAGCAAAAACGACTTCATGCTCTGCATTTAACTCAAAAGTGGGTCACCAGCCCTGATAGCGTTGGAGATGATACTAGATCTAATCAAAATACAAAGATAGCGTCTCCTATGCGAACTTTGCCACCTCCTGCAAAATCTACCCCTGCTGCTATTGCTGCTATAGCCACTGGAAACGAAACGCCTTCAAAGAGTACAAAAGGCATGCCTCTTGTCACACCGGAATTATCAACTCCAGGTTCAAAATCTATACAAGCAGTTGCTGAAAAGTCACCTACACCACTCCCGGTAGTATCTCATCAGCCACCAGCAGAAGATCTTGCAAAAAAGCCTCTTGAACAGAACTTGGGTCAAAAAACAGTCTCAAGCAATACTACCTCTACTCTTGCTAATTCAGCAGAGGGGCCATCGCAAAGTGACCAACCTCAGTTTAATGAGCATTCCAGCGGAAACATATCTCAACCAATCCCTTCTTCTTCTAGCAATAATGACAATACAAAGAATATTCCATCGGAGCAGCAGCAACAGCAGCAGTCCCAGAGGCCGCAAAAATATACTGCCAAGGAATGGATGAAATTGCTGCATGAGGAAACCTTTAGGCATAATAATATAAGGATGGATAACCATGTTGCAAGCAACCAGGTTGAACAGATCGGGCAAGCTAGCTTATATAGTGTCGCTCCTGGGTTAAGCTCACAACGTCAACAGCCAATTTTGCAAAGCAACAACTTTATAGGATCTGTTCAGGCAAGATCAACCACCCCGACCCAATATGGGGCACCATTAGCACAGAGAATTGAGTCTATTCCTGATATTGGCTCAGATGGTAGATACCAGATCAATGATGCCCGGTATCAACAAACGTTACCACTCTCATCCCCACCATCTACTCCTGTTGGTAGCGCATACTATGATAATGTAAAAAATATCTATTATGTCCGGCAAAGCAATGGTCAATTTATGATTCACTATCCACAAAATCCACAATCACCAATAGCTACTTCATTTCACGGAAATACCGCCAACTATAGTAACAACAGTGCTGGAGTTTTACATTATTCACAACCGCAAATAGCCGGAATAGGTAGTAACAGTCATAACCAGATAATTAATACTACTACAGCAAATATATACAGCATTCCCAGCAGTCCTTTGCATGCCATTCCCACCGCATACAACATTAGCAGCAGCAGCAGCAGCAGCAGTATTAATAACAACCCTCATTATCCATCTCCTTTGTCATCAACAATGGCCACCACCACCACTATACCAAACTCACTAGGCGAAGGAGCACCAACAGGATTCAACCTATTTAATAATAATAATAATAATAATAACAACAACGATCATCCGTCACCCGCAATGAATTACGACATACTATGTCCTTTGTGTATCATAGAGCCTCACGACCCTGATCAATGTATAACCCATCGGTTCAACCTACCCAAACTCCAAGCCCAATACAACTGTGTATCGACTTTGAGAATCCCTCCAATCACTAAAAATGTACTATTGAGAGCCATTAAATCATATATTGATGAGGCATATCAAGCTCAATATAATATCAGCCAACAATAATTTTATTAAACTTTTTTTTTTTAAAAAAAAGCCTTGGTTTGTTTATTTGGTCTTTTAATTAGTGTACATTATTATCATTTATTGTTTGGATATAATAGAAACACTATTATGATGATAATATTGGTAGTAATAGTAGTAGTTCATTATGCGGACAGTGTTAATGATGTATGAATAGTGTTATCTCCCTAGTTGTTATTTTTGAACCAAACACATCAATCAATTAATCACAATAATTGAAAAGAAAAAAGAAAATAGAGCAGGCCATCTAACTAGCTAGTGCTAGTCATTAGCTTTGTGGTTTACAAAACTAATCATGGCATGACCCTAATGACACAAAGAATCTGTTTTATTCAAGCTTGTTGACAAGACTTCTGGACTTCTTGAGATTCCCAAGCTTTTCAATAAACATATCGAGTGGCACAGTCTGTCCCTTAGACTTGGTGGAAGGATCGTCTCTTATACGAATGTTGACACTGTTTTCATTGGCTTCCTGAGCACCGACAACGGCGATGAAGTTGTACTGGGCCAACTCAGCATTACGGATTTTCTTGTTCAAAGTATCGGCACTGACATCAACATCGACATAAAATCCAGCATCATGTAATTGCTTACGGACAGTGTTTTGGGCATAATCGTACACCTTATCGGTAACTGGCACAATCATGATTTGGCGAGGAGACAGCCAGAATGGCCATTTGCCGGCAAAATTCTCAATAAGAATAGCAATCAGTCTTTCGAGTGAACCTAAAACAGCACGGTGAATAATAACAGGTCTCTTCATAGTAGACGAAGACGCAGCAGTGTCTTCATTATTGGCACCACCGGTATTTTCAGAGTTTGTAGTAGCAGTCTCAGCCGGAGCACGATACTCCAATCCAAATCGTTGAGGAAGCTGGTAATCCATCTGAATAGTAGCACATTGGAATGGACGGTTGAGAGCATCTCTAATAGTAATATCAATCTTTGGTCCATAGAATGCACCATCTCCAGGATTGATATCCCACTTCTTACCCGACCTATCCAAAGCCGCAGCCAGCTGCCTTTCAGCCTCATCCCAGACCTCAATCTCGCCCAAGAATTTCTCTGGTCTAGTGGACAACTTGAGCTCAAATGTAAACCCAAACAATCCGTAGATATGTTCAAGGAAGCTCAAACAGCTTTCCATTTCGGCACCGACCTGGTCATTTGTACAAAAGATGTGGGCATCGTCTTGCTGGAATCTACGGACCCTAGTCAAACCGGTCAAAGCGCCAGAAGCCTCATTGCGATGCAACACACCAAAATCAGCAAACCTAATAGGCAGTTCCCTATACGATCTGTCTCTCAACCCAAACATCAGACAATGGGAAGGACAGTTCATTGGCTTTAGCGCAAACTTTTCCTTCTCGACATCCAAGGCAAACATATCTTCCTGGTAATTATCCCAGTGCCCTGACTGTTGCCACAGCTTGACATTAAACATATTGGGCGTGACGACCTCTTCGAACCCGCGTTCCCAATAATTCTCTCTGATAAGTGTCATAAGCGTATTATAAATTCTCGCTCCATGAGGCAAGAAGAAGGCAGAGCCGGGACTCAAGTCATGGAAAAAGAACAATTCCTGTTCACGGCCGATCTTGCGGTGATCACGCTTAGCAGCCTCTTCCAAGAACTTCTTGTGCTGGGTCATTTGTTTCTTGTCAGGGAACGAGATACCATAAACTCTTTGTAGCGAGTCGTTATTGGCATCTCCCAAAAAGTATGAAGCCGAGTTTTTCAAAACCGCGATTGCGCCGATTCTTCCAGTATCAGGCACATGCGGGCCTTTGCACAGATCAATAAGCGGGCCACATCTATAAACCGTAGATTTGGTGCCATCAGGAATCTTGGTGTTGATGAAGTAATGTTTATATTTGTTGTACTTGAACATTTCCAACAACTCTTCCTTGGTCATTTCCAGCCGTTCGAACGGTTGTTTTTCCTTGATGGCCTTTTGGGCAAGGGTCTCGAGGACCGGGAAATCTTGTTGGGAAACCGTGGCTTTGGGGGCATTTTCGGGCATCGACATTTCGTAGTAGAATCCGGATTCGATCGGTGGTCCGGCGCACAGGTGGCATCCATAGTGTAGCTCACAAGCTTCTCCCAGAATGTGGGCACTGCTGTGCCAGTACACCATTTTGCCTTCGGGATGGTCGAAATCAAGAAGCTCGAGTTTGCTGCTCTTTTCGAATGGTCGGGTGGTGTCCCAAAGCTCGCCATCTACCTTGGCAATAACCAAGCGTTTGGCCAGGGAGTTTGAAATCGACTTGGCGATTTCGAAAGGAGTGGTTTCCCACGATGTTCCGGGGCGGACTGAACCGTCGGGAAGAGTGATTTCGATGGGTTCGCGTGGTTTTTGGGCGATTTCTGCGTCATGTCTTTGTTTGATCTCTTCGAACATCTTGACTCGATAGTCAATAAATTCTGGCTGGGGGTTGAGCTATATAAACATTATGTGTATAAAGTAGAAATTTGCTTTAGTATTTTTGTTGCTTCAAATCCGAAATAGCCGAAGCCAATTTCGGTGTGGTATAGTATTGTTGGTTTTAATAGTTGGAATATAACATACGTGAAGGTCGCCCCCAGCAGGAGCAGCATTTCCCTTGTTGCCACCAGAGCTCTTCTTTGGCTTGTTGCTGGCTTCTTTAGGCTTTTGTTTCTGTTGCTGCTGCTGCTGCTGCTGCTTGTTTTCCTTGATGGAAAGCTTTTGTTGGGTTTCGTCAGCAAGTGAAGCCATTTTCCCTAGGAATTTACAGATTAGAAAGTTAGGTTGAATGCTTTTCGGGAAAAAGAAGAATGTAAAGATAATTAGTATTTGGAAAGGAATGTGAATGTAACCAGGGCTTTACTTTTTTATAACAGTCGAAATTGAACACGGAGTTGAATTGAGAGACAGAGCTTTTTACCAAATAGTTATGAAACGCAATACGCCTGCGGTCAAATAATATGTGGTAAATAGAAAAGTATCACGGAGAAAGGTGTTGTTCGTTGTTGTTGTTTAGTAGAACAAAGGAAGAGGAGTCATCAAAGCTCAACCGCAATGTATGTATAGATCGAAAACTTTAATAATCAGCTTGACTCACTTTCTTCTCTCCTCTGTGTGTGTACAGCTGTGAGTTTGTGCAAACACAGTACCCCCTGACTGATAAAAGATACAGAGGCCTTTATAAAACGTTCAGCTACATCAACCATTAACCATTTCCGTCGGTCACAGTAGTAGTTTTGTTCTGCTAAATATGCCAGCCAAGTTGGTCGATCCTTTTTTTTGTTATACCTGTGTTTTTATAATTTTTCAAAGGAAATCTGTGTTTGGTCAACAAACCACAGTTGTGATTGGCTGAACGAAATTAAATTTGATTTAGGGTGGCAATGTTAACCATGGCTGGCAGATGATGAACCTCTTTCGAGTTAATAGAACATTGATTAAGCATTTTATTACTCCTATGGAGGTAGCTGTATGCCACATATTCTTTCGAGTTAATAGAACGCGTTGGTAAAAACAGCTGCAGACCCATATTACCCAAAGCATCAAAGAAAACTGTCAGTAAAGCTAGCAAGGTCACGCATGCAATGTAATTTGACCATTTTGTAACTCCCTTCTCTCTATTTATTTGTGACTTTTTACAAAAAGACTTGGAGTACATTTGTAACTACATTCTATTTTATTTGGAAAGAAAATGGCACAAGCACAGGGAAAGAGAAATTTTAGACCACGCGAACTTCCTCCAAAGGTACACGCAACTAGCATATAGAGTTCTAAAGCAGCTATTCGACTCAATATTACAATATAATAACAATCAAATACCATACTATATTTATTTTTTGTTTTTACAGATTGAAGCATATATACCTGAGTCTCAATATTTTACACGTCTCCAGGCATTTGAACAGAAATTGGATGCAACAATGATGAGAAAAAGACTGGAAGTCCAAGAAGCATTAGGGAAACCTGCATATGTAAGTGTATCACTGACTTAAAATCTTGTAGTAACCCCTAAAACAAACTGCCAAATGCCTAGGGTTATTTACACATGTCTATGTCAACAATGTGGAGATTGTGGTGGGTGCTTAGGAGTTGTATATGAAATTGTTGACGATGATGTTTAAGGCAAAACCTAAGGATCCACTATTTTTGTCTTTTCATACATGACTAACTACTAGCGAAAATTTACCAAATAGCTACTAATAACAATAATAATATCCAAAAATTGTAGAGAAAACGTACTTTACGCGTATTTGTGTCCAATTTAGCAGCTAACCAAAACAGACCTCTTACCAAAACCACCAATGCTACTAATAAAGGGGGCAATACGACAGAAAAGGAGGATATGGCTGTTGAGACCGGAGATGAAACCAAGAAAGGCGAAAATGAAGATCCCACTGCTGGTGAAGAAATAAATATTAATGATGATGAAATCCCATCATGGACTCTAAAAATTGAAGGCCGTCTAATAGACCCACCCGGTACAACATGGAAAAATCGACCAGCACCCAGGAAGTTTACCGAATTTATTAAATCCATGGTAGTTGAATTTGACCGTGACCCAAACCAATATAAAGATAATACAGTTAATTGGGTCAATCCTGCTATAAATCCTGCTAACCTCACCAATACTGCTGCTGCTGCTGGTGGTGGTGGTGGTACTTTTGAGCAACAAGATGGGTTTGAAATCAAACGAATGGGTGACCAAAATGTTAAAGCCAAAATCATACTCCAACTCAAATCTCCTGTAGAAAAATATGAAATCTCGTCGCCCAAATTACGTGAGCTACTGAACATTGAAGCTGGACAGACTGTCACTCGAGCCACCGTCATCAGGTCACTATGGCACTATATCAAGAAAAATGATCTCCAGGATTCTAATAATCCCGAACTGGTCAAATGCGACTCCAATCTAAAATCTGTTTTTGGTGGAGCCCCAAATATTTCATTTACTCGAATTCCCGAGCTCCTAAGGCAGTTTTATGCGCCACCACGACCCGTTGTCATTGACTATGAAATCAGGGTTGATAGTGGTACTGCTGTTCATAGACCACAATTTGCCTATGATATTCAAGTTGAAGCCGAAGAGCCATTCAAACATAAATTGGGACCTTTGGGGTCTTTGCAAGTCCAACAAAGAGAAGTGTCACATTTGGATGAACAGATTGGTCAGTTGCTTCAGAATATTCATAATTCTAGGCAGAAGCGAGATTTTTTGAGGAAGTTTAGTCAGGATCCGGCGGGGTGCATTAACCAGTGGATTGATTCGCAGGCCAAGGATTTGGAGACTTTGTTGGGTAGCAGGAGAGATGGCTTTGAAGCGGCGGCTGGGTCGCTTGGAGTGGGGTTGACTAGTACTGCGTCCAAGACAAAATTGTATTCTGAGCCGTGGGTTGAAGAGGCTTTGTATCATTATTTGTATGCCAAGAGTCAAGATAGGCTGTTTGATAAAGGAGCTAATAATGCTGCTGGCACTGGAGTTAATACACCTGGAGGACGTCAACTGTAGTTCGTGACCGAGGCGTAAAAAGGAGTTTATGTTATATTAAATGCATTGTGTCATTATACTATGATGGAACATATCGCAAACCCCTTTTCCTTGGAGAATTTATGTCTGCGTGTACTCAATTTCCTGTTTCCACAAATGCATTGTGATTCTCACATATATGGGTAGTTATTTTCGAAGGGCTAAATTAATATTATCAATGATAATATAGACTGGCTAGTATGCAAGTTGAAACTACTGGCAAAAATTAGTAGCCCTTCAAAAATAATCACTCTTATCATCAAACTACAAGAAGCACTGCAACTCTCTAATCCTGTCATATGATGATATCTATACTCCCCTTATCCAAGCTGTAGTGCCGCCACTTCAACATCAGCAATGCTCCAAAAACCGGTTAAAACTCCTGGTAGTTGTCATGTTGCATTTGACACTATGAACTTTTCTTTAGTTTTTATCCGACTTTTTATATATACTACTTTTATTATAACAACTTATTCCTTATGCACACAACTGGTACTGTTTAATTTCATTATTGTCACATACATATGAGATATATTTTCACTCTTATTTGGGCAAACTTCACACCATGTTAGGCAAAAATGGCCCCAATAATTACATAGTAAATGTTTGATGATTGGGTCAAATCCAAGGATCCATTTCTATCTATTTTACACATGATCACTAGCAAAATCTCACCATTTGAATAATAATTTTTGAAGGGTGAAAGTTTACTAGTAAAACTGGACATACATTTGGCTGTGATTGCCCCTATAATCATTCACCCTTCAAAAATTATTGCCCATATACACAGTCTGGCTTTATAACATATGCTTTACAATTCCCCTTTTTTATTAGTTAGAAATAAAATAGGAAAACACCACCCAAACAACTACTATAAACAGCCAAAAATGATGGTCTCCAAACAAATCACATTTCTTTATCACCATTGTATAGAATGTATCTTACTGGGGTAGGAGCAGTGATGTGTTTGGTTGACTCTCTCCCATTGGGCAGAACAAACCAACTAGATTATTGATGTGATCCTCCAAATTGACCACTTTCCCATCTACATCAAAAGTTATAGCCTTGACAGAATCAGTGATATCAACAGGCTCACTAGCAATGCATTCATGAATTTTTTGAACAACATGTTCAGGATAGTCTACATTGGCACCATTGCTTAGAACTATTTTATAGATATCATTAAGGTTGTCAACACCAATAGTACCAAGGATTGGATTGGCTATATCATTGATTTGCCCAAACATGTTAAAACAGTCATCTGTAGTAACTCCATCTACTGGTGTTTTCAGTTTTTCTAAGTATTCATAAAGATTCTTAGAAATATATGTAGCAAAACACAGTTTCCATATACAAAGTACTCTGTCATGGTCTGTGCCACTAGCACTTTGATCACCCTTGAACAATCCATTGCCAGGGTTGAGTTCCTTGGCCTGATCTATAAGTGCCTGGGCAGCCTGCTTAATTCCAAGTGCCCATTCATTGATTTTTGTATTCTCCTTCTGATTGGATGATGGATTAATGCTGTTCAGTTTATCAGCAAGTTCACTAATAAGGCCAGTGGCATTGCAATGACAAACATGCAAAAGGACTCTGAACAGTCTATCCTTTAAGTGACGTGTTGACAGGTATAGGACAGCCCTTCCATAGCCAGTTAAGGTACTAATGTCAAATGGCATGGTTGCTGAAGGTGGTCAAGCAATGGGTGTTGTTGGTGTGTGTGGGTATTGCAGTATGTGGGTGTAGGTCTGAAGAGGGAATAGGTAGAAGCAGTGGATAAAGTTGAGTTTGGGGAGAGGAACTTGGGGGGTTTATATAGCATTTTGAAGGCATTTACAAGCTTGCCAAAAAAATTCCTTTTCAAAAATGTTTTTAGGAACTTTTATCACTTTATTCACATTGTAACCATTTAGACCATTGTCTTTGATTAAACAGAAATATTTTTTTAGTAAAAATAAGAACCAAACAACCAAATTTTTGGCAAAAGATTTGATTTTTGAAATGAAATTTTATGTCTGAAAATACTTTACAAACAATTTATTTTGTTTTTATTCTACTTGGTAACCAAAGAATTTTTGTATCTTTTATTTGTTTCTTGCTATGGAAAATATAATCTTCTACCAATACCTGAAATACAATCTCTCTCCCATTTGGTTAAATTTCACTAGTGATTGTCATGTGTAGAAATGACAAAAATGGTTCCTTATAACATTTTGACCAAACCACATTGGCTATTTCATGTGTGAACTGCTGCTATATATCCATTTTTGCTTAAACCTTTATGGATTCTGACTATATGGATCATAATTTTTGAAGGGTGAAAGTTTACTAGTAAAACTGGACCCCCCCCTTTGGCTGTGATTGCGCCTATAATCATCAGTCACCAAAATTCATTCTTCAAAAATTATTGCCCATATTACAAGGGTTAAAACCTGTTTTTAGGATATGGATGATAATTTTTGAAGGGTGACTTTTGGTGACCAACGATTATAGTGGAAACCACAGCTAAATGAGTGGCTCTATAGCCCTTCGAAAATAACTACCCATATTGATTTGATGTGCTCGATTGGTTGGAAATAGCTATCTTAGTAATAAGCTTAAAGTCCTAGAATTATTTGCACAGATTTGAAACTATTGGATGGGCGAGCAGATTAAGCAATTTATTCTCCCAAGAAAGCAGCTTGGTGCACCCCTATTAAATGTTAGGCGTACCAAGCTGCCAAAGAACGCGTTGTCCCATAATCACAATCAACAAATAAATCAATTTTTTAGCCAATCTTTGATCAATTTTTGTGTGTGTGTGTGTGTCAATCATCTAGTCCATCTCTCTGAAACATCTAAAAAATCTTTGATCTAATCGACTGCTCCTAAAAGTATCACACCAGCTCCGACTTTGGAATTTGCATACTTGAGCTGATATAAAAACGTATAAAGCAGTGGAGCTGGGCCAAAGGGCAAAGCCGTAAAAAAGAGAGAGATATATAAATTTGTACTCTGTATTTAAATTCACATCATCACATATAACATCGATATTTAGAGCAAGCGAGTAACAATGTTTGTAGACTTGATATCAAGCGATGAGGATGATGTTATTGTCACTCCAGCATCATCATCGTCATCAGCATCGACTACCGCTACTGCTGTACCATTAGCCAAGAGGCCAAATGGTCGTAAACTTACCGCCACCACCACCACGACAAGTAGCAGCGATGTTGGTGCCAATAAAATCAATAATAGTAGGGTTGATAATATCCGCCAGAGCCGAAGGAACAGTACGGCTTCATCATCGGGCATGGACGTAGAGAGTGTCACACATAACCATGATGAGGCAGCACCAGCATCATCATCTGCGGTGTCTATGGTTGCAACGCCACAGAATCTTAATATAAATAACGATATTGATGCAACAGCTACAGGATTAACGCCCCAAGTGTCAATGCTGGGCTTAGCTTCACAATATAACAACAATAATACTACAACCCAGAAAAGAAATCAAAGAAAGCGAGTGGTATCAGATATTAGTATTAGCGATGATAGTGATAATGGGTTTGAGAGCAGGAGCAATGGATATCGTCGGTCAAAAAATCCCAGATTATCAAATACTAATAGCCAAACAGAAGTTCAAGATCCTCAACCAGCAACAGTAGCAGAAAAAGAAGTTGGTGGTGGTGGTGGTGGTGGCGGTGGCAGACAGATCATTTCAATTCCACCCACCCCATCTCCATCTTCAACACCTTCGACTTCAGCTACTCCTTTGGTGATACCTGCAAATTCTATAATTGCTAGTTTACAAGAAGCCCCAGATATATACAGCACTTTACCAATCATTGAATTAGACTCAAGTACTGACCCCGCTCCTCCTACTGATACTGCTGACCATGGTAGCAATATGAATAATTATACTTCTCGATTACAATCAATACGGGGCCGGAATACAGCTAGAAGAACAGGAGGACCACCGCAAAATCCGATAGGATCAGCTTCATCTTCACAACCGGCGTCAATATTTGCAAAAGCACGGAATATCGGAGGAACTCCTCCCACCAACAATCACAATAGTAATATGAGGATGCATTCGAATTCCAGTCTATTTAGCACAACCAATAATCCACGTACTTTTAGTCTTGGGAATATCAATAGAATCGGCGTTAGTAGTGGTAATGTTAGCAGTAATGGTCTAAGAATGGACAATTCAGCAAAATTCTCCAATCCAAATCTCCAGTCCAAATCTCAGTTACCATCATCATCATCTCATACAGTACGAGACAAAAATGATAATGGTAATGTTTCGTTATGGCAATTAGCCGATGCTGCACTAAAGTATCGTAATGACAAGTCAGCTACTACAACTTCATTTGTTCCATCTACTTCTTTGGCTGCTGCTGCTGCTTCTTCTACCACCACCAATGATGATGATGATGATGATGTGGTAGTTGTGGATTTAACATCTCCCGAAACAATGACCCGAATCCAATCGGTAGGCAAGGAATTTTATATTGACAAATTTGGTCAAAATCATCAAATTGAAGTTGGCCACCAGTTTCATGGAATGAATGATCCAAGCACTTTAAACATGCTGGTAGGACTTGGTAGTTTAAGAGGATGTGTTAATGTTGAAGATCCACAAGCATTAGAAACAGTTAAACAATCAAGTGCCTCCGGCGGGAGCAGTATCAATGGAACAGCAGCAGCAGGAGGAGGAGGTGGTGGTGATATTCCAGTAAAATTGGTTAGAGATGTCCGAAATGCCAATAATATAATACGAGTTGAAAACCCAAGAACCGGGAGATTATATGGATACCTCGAATCTGCCATTGCTACCAATTTGGCACCCCTAATGAGCTCACAAAAAATTATCATTAGTGGGGCAGTTCAAAAATCCAAAGAACATGCATATGTTGCGCCGATATTTATTTCATTGTTTAGTAAACGAAGTGATGCGAAAAAATTATCAGAAATTCTTGGGAACAATATCAATACCAGTAGTGGTGGTGCTGGTACTAATGATTCCAGGGATGATGGCAGTGGTGGGAGATTGGATTTACAACCTTCTTCTAATTTACCACTTTCTTTGATTAATCGAGGTGGATATGGACTCGAAAACTTTATCGATTATGATCCGATGTATTTGATTAATAACAATTACAGTGGCCTGGATTATGATGGTAGTGGTAACCCTGGTGGAGGTGACAGTGGGAGAACGGATAACCATTTGCCTTCGGTGTTTTCAAAAATGGGGCTACATTCTATCGGAAGTAGACACGCCAATATTATGATGAGGTTGGGTGGGGTTGGCCAGGCCCCCAAACAAATCCCACGAGATTTTAATAACCTCCACAACAAAGGAATGTCGCACCTACCACAGGGAATTTATCACAACCCCATTGATGTTGTTGAGAATGTGCAAAAACGATTGGCTGAGATTAAGTCGGCGTTTGTTACGTTGTTGGATTTACCCGAAATTGATGTAGTCCCTGGGAGTATCAAGACCAGATTGCATCGGCATCAGAAACAGGCGTTGTATTTTATGCTGCACCGGGAGAGCGATGATGTTGATATTGAAAAAGAAGAGCCGCCGGTTGATGTTGCTGATAGTGATGATGATGGTGAGGCTATTAAGACTATTAGTTTAATTGATGACGAGGAGGAAGAAGAAAAGGATGGCGACATTATTGGGAAGAAGCCCATATCTTCAAAGTCAACCACCGCCATTGCAGATAAAAATAAGACCAAGGATGCGAATACAGTGTTTCCGGTATTATGGAAAATTGCCAAAAGACAAGTCCACCCAAAATTTATTCAACGAAATCCAGGAGCCAAAAGTTACAAGATTGAGTATATCCATGAGATTACAGGGCTGAGGATGATGGCAAAGCCCCAACCGGTTCGTGGAGGCATTTTGGGGGATGATATGGGGCTGGGCAAAACATTGACAATTATTTCATTGATATTGTCTGCACCACCTGTATGGAAGCTTGGATCACGAGTCAAAGACCGTGATGATAATGAGAACAAGCCAATTGGCAACGAATCTTTGCTTTCAAAAAACAAAACTGGCGATAATAGCAGTAAGGTTAAACCAGAAAAATCACGAAAAGGAAAAGAAAAAGAACCATCGATTAATGGTGACAATAGTGGTGACCGAAAGCTTGATATGGATAGTCAGGGATTGAATTCTTCTGACTTTGAATATGACTTTGGTTTTGAGTCTACTTCCAAACCCAACGTTTCTGAGTCCGAACCCGAGTCTGAACATAATAATAATAATAATAATGATGATGATGATGATGATGATGATGATGATGAGCCGACTAAATTTTTGGATGAATGTGAAGCTAAATTTGCCAAAAGGTATCATGGAAAATATGCGGGCGGGACTTTGGTTATTTGTCCATTATCAATCGTTGGAAATTGGGAACAACAGATTGCAACTCATACCAAAAAGAATTCGCTATCTGTGTATGTGTACCATGGACCGCAACGTACTAGTTTAGCTAAATATCTTTGTCGCTATGTAAGTGTACATCTATACAATTTGAATATCTGTGTTCCTAATATGATGGTTGAAGCTAACCTATATCCCTGTGTGCGTGTGGTTTTGAAGGATGTGGTGATCACTACGTATAATGTATTGCAGCTTGAATATTCTAAGGTAATAGCTTTAGCCAATTAGGGCTTTCTATAACACGTATGTATATTGGCTGGCAACATTTTTTCAAATAGTTACAACTGACTATCAATAAATGATTACCATCTATAGGAAATTGCTCAGCTAAAAATCAAAGATGAAAAGAATACTGCCAGTGATACGACCATTGATGGTGTAATAAGCGACAGCGATGATGAGGACAGTGACGGAGAAATCCACGGAACAAACTATCTCTCTGGAGGAGGTCCAGCAGCAGCAGCAGCAGCCAATAATACCAGAAATCCATCAAAAATCCATTTCTTCAAAATCCCCAAAAAGCCCTACACTTCGCCTCTCCAAACAGTCAACTGGCACCGCGTGGTATTAGACGAAGCCCATGTGATCAAAGAACGCAAAACTGGACAGTCCAAAGCCGCACATGCAATAACAGCCACTCGCCGATGGTGTTTAACCGGCACACCCATCCAAAACCGACTCGACGACCTTTACAGTCTAATTCGATTCCTCCACGTCGTCCCTCTTGATATATTTGGAGTCTGGGCCAAACATGTAGGCAAGCCGTTCTACGCAAACCCCAACGACTTTGTCAACAAAACCGAGGGCATTGAGACTCGTAACGCTGGTGCCCGTAGAGTCCAATTGTTGATGCAGTCTTTGTGTTTACGAAGAACCAAGCTTCAGCTGGATCCGAAAACAAATACGCCAATGTTGAAGCTGCTGCCTAAAATCGAGGCCACTAGGTGGTTAGAATTGGAGCCTGCCGAAAAAGAATTGTATAAAAAGTTCGAGAAGCAGGCCAAATCCAAAGTTGACAAGCTCAATAGGGAGGGACGGTTGTTGGAGAATTATATGATAATTTTGTTGGTTATATTGAGGTTGAGACAGTTGTGTGCGCATCCAGCATTGTGGGATCAGAAGAAATGGAATAGCTTGCAAGACCGTAGTAGTGGTTCTGACAGAAACAGTAGCAATGGTAGTAGTAACGATGATCATAGTGATTCTGAGCTAGTGACTGGTTCTAAAGCTTGTAAATCTGGGCCATTGGCAAAAAAGAGAAATAGCAATTCATTACCTGATGTCAAGAATCTTTTAAAACTTGATGGTGGTCGTGGTGGTGGCAAAGGTTCTTCGTCATCCGCAAAATTCAATCGTAAAAGTAGTTGTAGTGGCGGTGGCGGCGGCTTACTTAGGGATATAGTTAATAAATCATTGCCAGGAAAACTTGGCACCATATCGAATAGCAATTCACCGGGTAGCAGTGGTGGAGGACATTCGTTTGGTATCCAAGCGGCAAAAAAGCTATGGTCCAATGCTAAATCCAAAAGCCAACACCGTATCGTATATTGTGATTATTGTGATTTCCAGATTCCAAACATCACTGACGATGATGGCGCTACATCTCTATCTGCATACTTGAAACTATTGCCATGGGCAACAAAGTGTGGACACATTGTTTGTTCGCAATGCTGTGAAGAAACCTTTCCAAACTTTTATACTCTAAAGTCGCATACCCTACCAAACGACAAAGTCAAATGTCAAAAATGCAAGACGATATTAACTTTCTATAGTATTATCAGGTTAACCAGGGAAATCATATCTGAGAAGGATGAGCGTAAGACCAAAGTTAAGACAGAAAAGGGTAAAGCGAAAGATATTGAAGAAGTAGATTCCAAAGTCAAGCCTGAATCCAAGCCAAAAATCACTATCGCCACTAAAGATGAACAGGATAATTATAGTAGTAGTGGTAGTAGTAGTAGTGATGATTCAGATTCAATGGATCTCAAAGAATTCATAAGCCCGCCTAAACGTCGAATAACCAGATCACAATCCAAAACCAATAGTAGAAACCAAACACCCTCCCCTGAAGAAGACGCGGACCTCAACAGTTCTAAACATAAAACAACAGATATTGATCCAAAAAAGTTCAACACAAGCACCAAAGTGTCTGCCTTAATCTCTGACCTACTCTACTTAAAAAACGGAACCCAATGGTTAGATTCCGACCAACCACATCCAAGTTTCCCCATAAACAAGACTCTCCACGCCGATCATATCCGTGCCACCAAAACTGTGATGGCCTCCTCGACCCTTTCCGCATCAGAAAAATCCGTCATATTCTCGCAATGGACTCACCTCCTCGACCTAATTGAAAAATCTCTAAAAAAACATGGCCTCAAATTTACCCGCCTAGATGGAACCATGTCGTTGGCAGCCCGCAAAACTGCAATTCATAAATTCGAAAATGACCCCACCACCAACATTTTCTTGATTTCCCTAAAAGCCGGTGGAGTAGGGTTGAACCTGACTTGTGCCTCGCATGTATTTATGATGGACCCGTATTGGAATCCTAGTGTTGAACGCCAAGCTATTGATAGAGTACATAGGTTAGGTCAAAAGAAATTAGTCACCGTTACGAGATATGTCATTAAAGATAGTATTGAAGAACGGATTATGGAGTTGCAGAAACGGAAGTCAAAGATTATGGAGGTTTCGTTGCTGGATAAGAAAAGAGAAAAGAAGACGTATAGAGATAGTGATGGTAATTTGGTTATTGAAGAGAAGGAGGAGGAAGAAGAGACTGATGTTGGTAGGAATATGATGTATGGTAGAGCTAATGATGAAAATGATGACGACGATGATCTTGGAATCGTTGGTGGTGGTGGGTTATCAGTGTTTGGGGCTGGAGGTAGTGGTAGGAATGGTAATGCTAATGGTGGTAGTAATGGGAATAGAAAAGAACGTATTCAACAACTTCAATTCTTGTTTAATAATAATTAAAATTCATAATTTCTTTAGATTTACTTTTTTATCAACTTTTTTTTCAAAAATTTATAGTAGTATTTTCGTTTGTATTATGATGTGTTGAAGCTTAATAAACCCCTATTTATTTGGTTATTGTAAATTTTCATGTGTATTTGGGATGGTTTCACTTGGAATAAAGTGTGAAATAGGAAAAATGGATCCTTGGCAGTTGTGTGTCTTTCAAATGGTCTACGATTGAACCAAAATATGGTGACATTTCATTAATGATCAAATGTTTGGTAGACAAAAAATGAATCCTTAAACTTTGGCCCAATTTTCAGTATATTCATGTGCAACTCCAAGGAATCCGCTTCTGCCTAAAGCCTTGTGAACTTTGGCCATATTAGCAACATGAATATTGCTTTGAATTACGTACCCAAAGAATCTATTGTAATTTGAAGCTAAGCTTAGGGTATTTATTTTCATTCCTTATGGTTAACTTGATCATGTTAAAGGTCCATGTACTAGATGAACTCAGTAGGAGATGCTGAGAATCTTTGAGTAAACATTTAGAGATGTGGGCTTTAGACACTGTATACAATCATATAACATAACAACTGGTAGAAACAAGGTGTTTTGGTATCAAGTTGAGCTATATTCATTTTAGACATTGATCTCCAAGAGCTAATATAATTGCTGTGATGGCTAATTTTGCTTTCATCTTTTAATAAGCCAAAATTGGCAGCTGATAAACCAGGAGCCCAAAAATCCACTAAATGTATCTTTATGGTTATTAATAGCAAATACATCATTGAGTAACAAAGCAATATTGTTGAGTGGCATATCACGAGTAGAATAAATTTGAATTCAGCTAAAGTGGTAACATCAGTGGTGATCATTGAATTATATGTATATTTTCTATAACTATTATTATATTTTGATAATCCATTTAGTCATGTTCTACATTGACGAATGCAAATAGCTTGAACAATGAGTTTTCCTTAAACACGACTTCCTATATTTATCATTTTATAGTTCCACTACTATTAAATAATCTATATTTTTTTAATTTTTCGAATTGCGACCATACAAATGAGAAAATTTTGGTTCCTGTCCGATCACCGTAACCAAACACATTATGGCCAGGAGAGTACTGCTGTGGGGGACCAAGCAGGAACACCTGGTGTTGCAATTTGCTTTTTATTTTTTCTATCCATCAGTCAATTCTTTAACCATTTTAAACTATCTTCAAAAAGGGATCTATTATCAATCTAATTAAAATATAAATGTAGGATCTGATAGTATTTTGCAGCAGAATTATCAACCATTTCTATGATTTATCATTGATATGGTCACCTGAAGTTTATCAATTCAGATTCAGTTGGATACATATGATACTCGCTTGAATGAAGCACTCATCCTTTAACAGATCATCTGAACAGTTTCACCTGGGTAGATAAACTCTACTCTAAGCACAGGCGATGAATTAGATATAGTTCAATTCTTTCACTATATTTTCCCTCTTCAGCCAAAATAATGCTGATCACTTGGATTAATGGATGTCCAAAGAGTGCGATTCACCATGATAATTTTCAATGTCACTTGTGATTTCTTTGGTGAAATGGTCAGATGGAGCAGAGCCACCTGCACAATCTCTAAAATGTAGGAGCAATTTTGCAAGTAGGAATCAGCTGCCAATTCCACAAAGAGACATTTTTAAAACCAAGATGCTCCACTTGAGAACAGCTGAGGAATCTCAACATACACACACACACACACACGCACACCTGCAATAAGAGAGAACAGCAAAAATAGAGATTCATGAGCAGCAAAAGACTAGCCATATCAGCTGCTGTAAGAAATTCTGAAAATGTATAAAAAGGCCAGCTATTGCCTGGATGTTTTATCTTTACATCTTTTTCATACATCAAAATGAAATTAAACTTTAACCACATTACAAATTTGACTACCCAGTCAAAGACACCAAAGAAACGCCCATCCCCACCTCGACCTCGGTCTCAGCCTTCCACTAATAGTAGCGCCATAGGAGGGGGCGAGAAGAAAACCAAAAACTCTGGTTTCTGGGATCATCTCAAGAAGCGGATGGCCCCTCCTCGGGTGTACGAACCCAAGCGTCCTACTGGCAGCGGTAGTGGAAGTGGGAATAAGCCCACCATGAGCTGGACGAGCTACAAGCGTCCTCCACCCAAAGCCCACACAGCCCAACATGGGCAACGAACCTAAAAAGGCAACAACCTTTTTGTTTAAAAAAAGAACTCATTTTTATACACCATGGCTATATAACATAGACACGGTGTTATAATTTAAATTTATTTACATTTATAAATAAATGGTCAAAAATCATTTATTAATGCAAATTTAAAATTGCATCAGCTATTAAAATAAATGTGTAATGTTTCTACACAGCAACATCAACTGTGAGCAATATCTCAATTACAAATCGAATTCCTATTTAATACTGGTTAAATACAATCCGACAATTTCTTGATGAATTCTTAGGGACTATACTAAACCAGAATATCACATGCAGCCAGAGTACTCATCTGCTTCTGCCATTATACGAAGACCCAAAAATGTATAAAAGTATCCACTGTTGCCTGAACGGTTTATCTTTACCACCTTTTCATGTATCAAAATGTTTCATAAAAAACATAGCAATTCGGCCAAGGCTGCTTATCCAAAGTCTGCTATGCTAGATCCTTAGAAATAAAGGCAAGATTGCCACAAGGATGTTCTCATCCTCTACCTCCCGCTTCTGACAGTGCACCTGGAAAGAGCAAGGACACAGACTTTGGATTTTGTCTGTGGGTAAAAAACAGGCCCGCACAACTGCCAGCGAATATACACGATGTCAATCACCCCACTAATGGTGATAGTCTGAATACACCCAAAAGCTGGACGAGCTATAAACATCCACAATCCCCACATTGGACCACGAACCCTAAGAGGCTTTTACATTCCTTGAATAATAACACTAAATTGTTTCAATGTTGTACTATAGTCGTACTATTCGACTATGAAGTTATAGTTTGAATTTATTTACACTTGAAATAAATCGTTCAAAATTATTTATTAATGCAAATTTAATATTATGCTACTTAAATCAATAAGTAATGATAAGATCAACAAAACATAAAAATATTTCAATTACAAACCGTTTCTTTTTTAAGAATGTCTAATTACGAGCCAGGCATTTCTTGATGGTTTTGCAATGTAAACTTTAATTCAAAATGCCGTATTAGCCAGAATACTTTTCTTCTTGTGACATTATATGAAGTTCCAATAATGTATAAGTTTCTGCTTTTGTAAGAATATTTCATCCTTTAAACTTTTTATTTATCATAACACTAATCCTCATAGTTTTACAATGCAGTGCACAACAGTAATCTCCAAAGTTCTTCAAGGGCTTCTTCATGGTGCAGACTTTGGCAAAGTCTAACCAAAATAATCGCTCTTACTATCACAAAGGCCCGCCAATAGATGGAATAGGAGGAGAATCAAAAAAGTGTAAAAAGGATCGTTCTAGTTTTAAAAATATTTTCAGTTAAGATAGTCCCAGATATGTATGCGAAGAGAAGAATCTATGAAGTGAAAAAACATGACCATTTAACTGAGTCTTCTCTAAAAGGGCACTAGGATCTTATCTTGGTTATTAGCCAAACATCACTGAGATTCCAACTAAAATGTATAGCTTGTAGGCAGGCCTGAAGGGTATGTATGGAGGACTTACTGCCTACCTGCATATGATGTGAAAACTGATCATTTAAAACAGAGTATCATATGAAACATTGAAAATCAAATTATAATATAAAAACCCATAATTCTATTGTTTATAATTCAAGTTTTAGTACTTGAAAGTTATATAAAACAGGAGTCAACAGAAATATATACTCATTCAGTAAACCACAAATTTGCATAACAGTGCAACAGGAATAACCCTTCATTTGTCAACACACATTTAAAAAAATAATGGCAGCAGCTACTTTCAAAACCAGCTTTACAAGCTTCATAAAATCATTTCCAGGAATAGTATCCAGACTCAACAACCCAAAAGCCTATGGCAACATCAACAGCATAACAGTCGTGCTTGGAAATGAATCTGCAGATCTCGATTCTTTGGTTTCATCGATCATATACTCCTTCGTGCTTGCACATGATATTCTGCCCTT
>JANBPU010000203.1:0-28321 GCA_027575805.1 Mycoemilia scoparia | reverse complement strand
AAGACTTTAACCAAGACTGGACACGATCACGCGTAGCACAAAGCATCGCTAGTTTAGCTGCTGAACTGTAACGACTGTGCTCCTCCATGACTATTCCACCTTTATTGCTGCCAAACGACGCTAAGGACGAGGCACTTCTGTGGCGGACCATGATCGTAGCTGATGATGAAGCGGACAATGCCCTCAAATCATGGTAGCTGCCTGTACGTCGTGGTGGCTTTGCTGACGAGGCTTTGCTGGCAATTTGGGCTGCTCGGTAACCAAGGTGTGGATAACTGCGTGGTTGGATCTTTAGAAGCCTCCTCTTTTCCTCGACGACCGCTGTGGTGGATGGTGGTGCTTCTGAGGCGTCGTCATCATCATCGCTGTTATCGATAATATGCTCATCGTCGTTTGCTGTGGCCATTGACCCTGTCGTTGTATTGGTTTTTATTGAAGCGCTATCCTCTGAGGCTTTATCATATTGTTCGCAACTACCACTTCTGCCTTTGGTGGTAGCATTAGGCTGCTGTGTTTCTTTGGCTGCGCTGCCGTTGCTGGTGCTCAATGATATGGGTATGGCAGCGGTCACGCTCTCCATAATGGAATATATTATGTTCAATATTTGTTGGGATATAGTAGTAGTCTTTTAACGCACGACCTGCTGTCTTTGCTGTGAGTTGTATTTATTGGTTTGGATAGCCAGCTGTAAGCAATGCAGGCAGACACACGGCACTCGCAGGGGCAGATACGGGAAATTGTTTGTGGCGTGCTTGCTGTTGTAGATTGCTATTATAGTCAAACAAGCACCACACACAGCCTCTTCTGTTAGTACATAAATTGAAAGAAAAGATGTTAATTACAAAATTAATGAAAAGAGGAGCAATAAAACAAGAGGGAAATCTCTTTCAACAGGAAATGGGTATGACTGCATACGAGTTCTTCCAAACCATTTTCTTCGTCCACTGTTGATATAATGATCGACACTCTGAAACTGTTGCTGTTGACCTTGAAAAATAACTTTGTAATATCCTTTGCATGAGATGAGGCGACTTACCTTAGCGGGGGGAATGCGTGTTTATAGTCACTGTGCAAATACTCGTGCTACAGGTATGTCCTCCTCAAAGACTGGACGATAATGGCGGGCCACTTAGACTAACGGCGCCTGGCTTTGAGCGGAAATATGTGGGAATGTATTATGGATTGGCTCTGATTGTATAGCCGAATACTAGATGAAGCTCGTAGCAAGTAGATCTGTAGTAGTGACTATCCCAGCTGTTTGAGATGATGATATGTATAGGCTATGAAATATAACCTTCGCGCCTTTCGTCGCTTTGCTTGGTGGTTGTGAAAAGCAATGGTCTTGAATACAGTATAACAAGATTAAGCCAAAAGTATTAAAATGGGTAATAGTAACTATAAAGAAGGTGAATGTAATGTAAGAGAGAGAGAGAGAATAAAAGAAAAAGAATGTCCTGTTGGATGATTTTCAGAACAACGCTGCAATAGAAACTTTAGTAGAGCAAAAACAGGATATGCAACTGTGCTGAAAGTGAGATGGAAGAACAAAATACACCACACTAACTGGGACATCAATTATGGACAAGAAAGACGACGTTGTGGTGGTCTAAAGACCCAAATAAATGGGGGTATCTGAATATGGCTCTGGTTATTTCCAATGATTTTACACCCCCCCCCTTTCCATGCGTTGGCTAACAACACTTGCCTCTCTAAATCCCAAAACGGTTTTGGACCCAAGTCGTGTATACCCTTCTCACACTTTTGCCACGTAGCTGACAAGGAGAAAAGCAATAACAATAGTAACAACCTCCTCCTCTCGTTTTCCTTGACCCAGAAGAATATTCAAACACGAAAACATTGTCATCTATTATTTTCCAAGAAATAATAATACAACAGCACTTTGAACCACACAAACCTATTGCTGTGTGTTTATTGTTGAAAAACAAAGTGCCTGGTCAACACCGCCAGGCCTGAAGACTGACTTCCTGATACTACTACTGCCCTTCCCTACCCTTTTCCTAACTACATGCTACTGCTATCTTCTCTAACCACTACCCAAAATCAAATAGGGTCTGTGTGGTTGTTGTTCCTGGTCTGAACCGGTCTGGCCGTCTAGTTTGTCCTGATCTACCACTGTCAGAGACTGTCTGACTAATGGCATAGTGTATGCGTGACTACATTTTATCATAATCCACTTATTGCAGTGTGAGCCTGTACGAAGCTTTTCTTTGAGTTGGAGTTGATAAACATGTGAGCACCAAAATGCACAGAGGTGCATGTGCAGAAAATGAATCCTAAATCGCAAACCGTTTTCTACCACCAGCTCATTTAGTCGTGAAGAACGGAACATTACTGCATCTATACACGTTCATCGACCTCAGCAACTACTCTCTAAGAGCTGCAGAAGACACCAACTGATATACAAATACCTTGGCTATTTCTTGAACCTCTAATATAATAGGCTCATTCACCACCTCATAGCAAATACCAACTTATCAATAAGCCCTTTAAACAACGTCACATCCCTCACTGCCATTATCTCTAATATCTACACATTACTGTTAAATCAACCAATACTTCCTTTATAATCTTTTAATTTATTATTTTATTTGCGCCCTCTTTTACTATACACACAACAATCACACATCCGCACTAATATCTCTCACCACCCCGTCTCTCCTACACTCCATATCATGTCTGTACTTGAAGTATATTCTGCATTGCTTTACACATTTACCCACGCTCACAGGCATTTTTACTTGGCTTTAAGGTTTCACTACATGTCTTTTTTCAGACAGATGATGTCCTATGTGCCAACAAACTATGGATCAACTTCATCGGCTTTTTCTCTCAATCCATACATTCCTTTAATTTTCTTCTGCAGCTGGCTAGCTAGCTAGCGAATATTACAGCTACCGTAGCGAGTGAATACAGAATGTGGTTATACATACATAATTCAACACTGAATCTGTATCTATTATTCCTTGCTGTTGTTGAAATCCAAGATGCATGAATGGATCTTTTGCTTTTTATAGAAATCTGCTCTTTATAAGCCACCAAAACATTACTCCCACAATAATAATAATAACAGCATGGGGCTTTGTTCATGTGGTGGTGGAGGTGGTTGTGTTTAAAACTTTTATTTCCAAGACTTTCTTCCAGTGATGGCTGGCTGACTGGGATGGTCTGTGTACGTAGACTTGATTTTTTTATATTCGATGTTGTGATTATTTTCAACTCGGATGGACAATCCCCTTGAATACCCAGATACTGGCTTTTATCGATTTTAGTTCAATACTGACCAACCATAGCAACTGAGATCCAAATATTTACAAATGGCTTGGGGAAGGATGTTTGAGTGCGGAGAACCATATCCATATAAATGTGCTAAACTATATTAAAGGAGGGGAAAGTGTCAGTGTATCGCAATAAAAACAATACATGAAAAGCCACTGCTACCACCACTATCGTCATTATCCCTTGTCTCTCCATAATTCGAGGCTGAATTCATTATGTATTATCCTTGGCCATATCCATCTTAATTAGTCTTTCCTTTATCCTTCGGAACCTTTTCAGATTCCAAGTTCTTGGCCCACATTATTACTATTATTATTGTGAGAGATGGTGGATGGGGGGAAGAGCTTAAACTATTGCCACACATACATACACATCATTGTTTGCTTTACAAGAGTACGTACCACCATTCAATGCACCACCACGGCCAAGGATTTTTCTCTCTCTGTCGCTTCTTCTATCTGGCATCTAAGCTATGAGAATCTTTTTAAACTCAAATCGGCATCTACTGACAATAGTTGTTTTATAGAAAATAATCGCCTAAAGCCTATGCATGTGTGCATACCTTCTATTCCAATTTTAGCTTTTCTTGGCTTACTTTAACGAACCAGACATGTTTACTATTAACCAAAGGGTGATATCTCAAATCATTATCAACAATAGCATCGGTAAATGCAAGATTGCTTTTAATCCCAACATGACAATAGACTTAAGCAAATGCTTGCCGAATTACATGGAATCAAAATGAATTTGAATGGCTGCTATTCTTATTTACTGACTCCTTAATACATAAACACTAATTGCAATATACATCTCGATTTGGATATCAAATCCCACCCATCCTCTCTTCCTCCCCCAAAAAAGCGAGATTAATTACATACACACATACACACATACTCTCATCCCTATAAAGTCTCTTTTTTAAAGCTTCTAAATCAAGAACTATTGTGGATTGAAAAGCCTTTTCAGTAAAGTTTATGTTTGTGTTTCTCTGCGTTTACTATTCTTTTCTAGTTTAGACATACTTTCCACAGCCTATATAATCGCTTTCTTTGATGATGGCGGTGGTGGCGGTTATGATAAGATATTTTGTTGTTTACCCTCCACAGATAATAACAATTTAAAACTATTGTCATGGCTGTCTCCACAAAAGATATATACGAATATTTTTATATTCATCACTATCGAAGTGTTTTTGAATGGGTTTGAGGTGTTGCGGATCTTATCTTTACAGAGTTGAATGAGAGCAAAGCAATAACTCCCGGATCTACAACTCCATACGTAATGAGATTCCTACTCTCACATGTAATAGATGGCCTAACTGCTACTCCTTGGCCGACACATCTTGCATCTGCCATGATCAAAAGTCCTATAAATACAATCAAACTCCAGCCTAAATCAAATGCTCCTTAGGCTCTTTATTAACCACACGTTTTTACTAGTATTTTTATCTTAAATAATTAATAGCTGTCTAATATACAGTTTATTTTATTTACACTTATCGCAGGGAAGATAATGAATAGTGACTGTAAGCATCATATAAATAGGGATGTAAAGTAAATAGGGGTTATTCATGTGCTAGAGCCAATAATAATGTGGCCAACACTAAACAACCAACTTATTGACACTTAATAAACATCGAAAGGTTGGGCAAATATGCAGTTTTATTTAAAAACAGCAAAGAAATAAAGCCCAAAAAGTTTGGTCATAAAAATCATTTCCTCCTAATCACATCCAACACTCCTTCAATTTCTTTATGAGCTTTGAAGTGTGTACTGGGAGCCAAATCCTGGAACTTCATGTTCAAGCAACTTGGCACTATTGCCTGTAACCACACCAAATTGTGCAACACACTCAAAAAGATTCGCCAAAAAATCTACAACACATGCCACATGGCCCCCTTTATAACCAGCCGCTTTGTTGTTTTTAGCTTTATTGGCAATAATTCTCATTTTGGTAACTGTCTGAAGACAATAGTTATGAGCCCATCTAACATCTTCATGGCTTTTAGGATGTGGAGCATTTGCAAGCACAGTATCACTGATTTTACCCAAAAATGAAAATATCTCTTTAAAGAAATTTTCAACTTCATAAACTCTTTCAAATTCATTGACTTTTTCAGGGTCTTGCAAATAAACCATATTGCCATTAACATCATCAAAGTATTGGTAAAATAATTGCAAGCAGGTATTATACCTCTTCTCAATGATGCGAGTCATACTTTTCTTAAAGTTATTTGGGTCAATGCGTCTACACTCTTGCTCAGTAAGCTTGAATGTAACATGGCCATTTTCTGACAAACCTGAAAGGATTGTATCAATTTGGGTCTTAGTTAGACGAGAAATCCTAGAGGGGAAGGAGAATTGTACTGGTTGAGGCATCCTCTGTGTCCTTGTCAGAACGTGTGTCTGTGTGGATAGGGGGTGCGTGGATGTATAAAAGGAGGAAAGGAGGTTCCATGTAAAGTCTGGAAACAAGATAGCATTTATAGCACCTTTTGAATGAAAAATTTATTTCAATTTTTGTCTTTGATAGTTATAGAGACTACCAATTTTAGATTTTGTGACAATCTTGAAGTTTCAAGATTTACATGTAAAACCATTTTTGTAAACATAGGTTATAATTTTTAAAGGGTGAATTTTGGGGACCAGTGATTATAGGGGAATCACAGCCAAATGGATGCCCAGTTGTACTAGTAAACTTTCATCTTTCAAAAATTATGATCCATAGGTTATAATTTTTAAAGGGTGAATGTTTGATAATCAACTGTGATTGTGCCTATATTCATTGGTCACCAAAATTTACTCTTCAAAAATTATTGCCCATATGTTGGCACCTACATTTTCTAGTTGCTAGATACACATACACACATAAATATGTATACCAGAAGTGAGAATATATTTTCCAAACATATTTAAATCACCCATTGGCATGTGCCATATCTGAATATCTCATTTCCTCACTTTTCACTTTTCATTTACACTTACATACACTTGACTATTCATTCAAACTTGAACTGTAAAATCAAAGGCACTTTGATACCACCACTAGCATGCTATTATACCCCTTTGGTATTATACAAGCAGCCATGAGAGATATGTGTAATAAAATATATGCTCATTTTGAGTACTATCTTTCTAGCAGCCAATCTAACCAACAAGACCATCCCTACCACCAGGAGCTTATCCTGGTATATAAACAACTTGATAGGGATTACAAGGAGTTTGTCAACAATATCAATTCTCCAGAGTTGTTTATCAACTACTTCAAAGCATTTGGTCATGGTGTACACAAAATTCTCAAGAATTATAAATGTCATGAAAAGCTCACCATTAAGCTCTACACCCCCAAATTGATGAAGTTTGCACAAATGGTCTTGCAATGTCTTCATGAAAATGAAAATATTGAAGCCATTCAGGGTTATTTACCAGACCTCTTGAAGGCTGGAGATTCACTTATCTGCCAGGCAGAATATTATTTTGATGGTGGCTGGAAAATGGACAAAGATTGTCACATGCACACAAAAACTCTATTTTATCTTTGGGTATTAGCTTGTGGTGCAGAGATTCTTGTTGTTCATTTTGTGCTTACACAGCTGGCTGTTAAACAAAGAAGTAATAAAAATGGTAATAAACTGCCAAGTGAATATGCTAACTTGTTGGTGAAAATACACAGTTTGGCATACATTATATTTAATTATCTTTACACTAATGTTCCACCATATTACTTTGAATATACACAGCATCATGGAATTGGGTACTTTGTCATGAATGCTACTGTCAAGATAGATGGGATATATTATGTCTCCCTGGAAAACTACCTTGATACTATGAATGATTGTGTTAAGCAGATGAACATAGGAGGAAAGAATCCCAACAAGCCAGATGTTTCTCAATGTGATTCTTTATTGAAGCTTATTGAATACTATCAAAATCTTCAAAGTATTCCTCAAACATACAGTTTGTCTAAATTTTATTCAGTTGTGGTAGTTTAGACTTGAAAAGATGCATGTTTGCTTTTTATAGAAGTTGCAGTATTTATAATAAAAAGATAATTGAAAAGCAATTATTATTATAGTTTTAGAAGGTGCTAGGTTCCCCTTTACTTTAGTGACCACCTCTTATTGATTTCATATTGGTCATGTAACAACATGCAACCTTGACCTATCTGATGGTGTCATTCTCTATCTTTAAAACTCCTAATGGCTGAGATATGGGTAATAATTTTGAAGGGTAAAAGTTTACTAGTAAAACTGGGCATTCATATGGCTATGATTGCCTCTATAATCACTGGTGCCCAAAATTCACCCTTCAAAAATTATTACCCATATATCATACTGTGACCATTTTCCTGAGTTTGTTTTAAGTCTTATTCTACAACACTCAATAAATTATTGATATTTCAAACAATAACAAGTGCTTATTCTTCATAGATATTTACTCTCATTTGAGCAATTAATTGGCGAGATAAAGATACAATGTACTCAGTCTAAAAACTGTCACAGATACTCAAGAAATGTATATCTGAAATGGATTATAAATATTTATCAAAATTCCTTTAGCCTACTTTAATAATAACACTTGACCTTTTATTTTTATATTTATTGTCTAATACATATATAACAAACCACGACCTCGATACACTTAAAACTTAAGCAATGCCTATATCCATTTCAGAAAACACAGAACTGATGTGCAAAATCAAAAGATCTTTCATAGAGCATATAAATATGTCTGTGCAACCTTTTGGTCAGCCCACTACCACCGCCGCTGGCACAACTACTGTTAGGAATCCTCAAGGCTCTACTTTTCATCTTCACCAGTCTGCTGGTGATTTTCCTCAAAACTTCACCAGGTTTCTAAAGGATTTTGAGCTCAGTCTCGAACAAATTCTTGACACCATTCCAACCGAAACTCCTACTATTGGCGATTTTGGTGCTGTTGGAGAGGGTATGAGCCACATAAGACTTTTGGTTGATTCGATTGCACTTTGTAGAGATCTGAGTGTTTACTCTGTTGATATTATTGAGCAATTGAAAGATCGGTTTAAAGCTGAGTGTCAAGGCAATGCATATGCATGTGCAATAGTTATTGATAAAATAAATGACGAAAAAAAGCATTTGAATGACTCCTCAGAGACTATCTCTAGGGCCTATAATCTTGCTAATGGAACATCATCGCTGTGTGAAGCCAAACAACATATCTTTACAATGGTTTATTCGACTTTTTACAATTCATGTCATGCTATTTGTAAAATCCATTGGGATATCGAAAATTATAAAGAATCGTTAGTTTGATCCAAGCTATTTTACTATGTTTTATTTTATTAATTTTTTTGGTTTGCTTATATATAATATTGTTTGACAAAATGGCCAAAGGAATTGTTTTATTCTATAATGTTTGATAGTGTTTTTATTATTTCAACTATTTGCAACTAAATCAAACAGCAATACACACTCGGTACAAACAACTATCCTTTATAATAGCCCTCCCCCCTAATTATTTCGATCACTTGCTATACACTATTTTGTGTGTGCTTAAAACATCAAAAAATCACAATTGGTTCCAATCCCACCGAGCTCTTCGCAAGCCTGGTCAAAGGCCATTAACTCATCGGGCTTAATATTGTAACAAACTTTATATTCATAGTCAACTTCCCAATCATATCCCAGTCTTGCTCCATTCAGACAGGCTACGTTTTCCATACCAGGAACATAATTGAGAGGATCTGGGTTACATATACATTGAATATCAAACAGTGATTCTTCGTCTTCAAAAAGTCCTTCACCAATGTCATCTATTGTATCATTTAATTGCTGGAGACCATCTGATACCTCGGATGATAGCGCCTCTACTTGTTTATCCACTGTATCTGCTGGTGTGGTGGATGTGGTGTTTGAGACAGTTGGCTTTTCAGCGGATATTTGCAAGACTTTGATAGCAGCTACACTCAAAAGTAATGAAACTAATTTCATGGCTGTGGCTGTTTTGGCGATAGACAGTGTGTTTCAGTATTTGATGCTTATTTGAAAGATAATGTGGTTGTAACAATTTAAATATGGAAAGACGATGACGGTGCTGTAAGGAGAATAATAATGATACATAAAATAAGACATTAGCTAGCCAGCTAGCTAGCACAAAGAAGACCCTTTACATTTATTTGAGTAGATATTGCCGAGCTGCCATCATTTCTATGTCATAAGCTTATTAGTAAAGTGGAATCAACTCTAAATACGCCACCCTATAAATACACATATTCATATATATATATATGTAATACTATTGCTACTTTGAGCACTACTTTAATAATAGCTACACAATGTAACTATACTTATTCGACTTCCGACTCACATTCTAATATATGCAACTCTCATCTATAAAACAGTAGGCTTTTAGTGGATTGTGAATATGTAGCCCATATATGAATGTCCATTCAGTCATTCGCCTTGCCTTATCCTAATAGCCAGAAAAGCTCAATCCTACCACCATTAACTATAATATATGATAATAGCTGTATCTCAAAGCGCCTCTGAAATTGAGTGAGCTCTACTTGAAGCCTTTATGTCTAAATTATTATAATTCACTATAAAACCAGCGATGTGGTGATTCTTGACTTGGAAATCAAATTAGTCAGGTTTCACAACACCTTGGACAAAAACGGTTCCCAGGAGTTGCATAGCAAATTGGCCTGTGTGATTGGGTCAAATTTGAGGAGCCATTTCTGCCCATCCTACATTTGATCACTAGTGAAATCTTACCAATTAGCAAAGTTAGAGTAAACAACATTGCGACCGCAATAAATTAGTTGTAAATAAAACAATGTACACTGATGCAATTAACCAGAAAAATTCAACAGTCATAAAAAAATACAATGCACCACCTCATGTAACACATACTTTCTCTTATAAAAGACATGGAGTGACAAGAGGTAAATGATTGAACAAGTTACACACTCATACATGTGCTGTTTTGAAGAATAAGGACACTTTTCTAAAGAGCCACAACAATAAGCACCAAATATTTAGACATTCTACATGCAAACCCAAACACAATAAAGTAGGCATTGTGAAAAATCAAGGAACCCATATTTCAAATCTACTTTAGTATTCCTGCTTTGCTTGGTCATTTTGATAAATAGTATATAAGCTTAACAACTCAAAGTGTTTATCTATTTTTGTTTGATGCCGAATCAATATCAATAGCTTGTGAATAGCCATGACAACAACCACCCCCACCAGCGAATCTATAGACAAAATCAAGAATAATAGCGCTAGTAATAGCAATAAATCCCTGCCAACAGCCTCCCCTCCAGTACCCGATAGTAGTGAAAGGAAATTGACCACAAATTCAAAGCCTGGTGCCATGGACAACATAAGTACAACTACAACTCCATCGAAAAAGCGTAAGCCTGTTACTTTAACCGATTTCTTCTCTTCAAAGACCCCACAGAAAGCACTACAAAAACCTACTTCTGGCAATAAAAGAATGAAGACGACTAATAACAACGACGGCAGCAACAGCAGCAGCATAGGTCAAAACAGAAACCCATCTTCTCCAACAATAAAAACCACAAAAGATGATAATGCAGGTATTGACTTGCTGGATGGAGGTCGCGGTGATGGTGATGACGATGAACTCGAAAAACTAGCCACAGAAACCGAAAAACAAGCGACCAAGCCGCAATCGTCCGAAAACCCCAAAGCTTCTTCGACCAGCGCTACTACTACTACTACCACTTCAAATATCGGTAATTTCTTTGGCGGCCATCCATCATCCACCTCCACCGATGGCAATGCCAATTCCGGTCTAATGACCACCCAAGAACTGCAGTCCCTCCCACCCACGGTCTACGAAGCCAACAAACTCGAATACTCAACCATGGACAAGACCTGGCTAAAAGTCCTGTCCCCGGAATTCAATAAACCATATTTCCGCAAACTCAAGCAATTCCTAGCGTCCCAAGCCGCCGTCCAAATCTTCCCGCCCCCATCCCAAATCTACAGTTGGTCCCGCTACTCGCCATTCAATAAGGTCAAGGTCGTGATCCTCGGCCAAGACCCGTACCATAACTTCAACCAGGCTCACGGCCTTTCGTTCAGTGTAAAACCTGGTGTCCGCATCCCGCCATCGCTTCTAAACATTTACAAAGAACTGGAGTTAGAATACCCGGACGGCAAGTTCCAAAAACCCAAGCACGGCTTCCTCAAGGGTTGGGCTGAGCAGGGTGTCCTGATGTTAAATGCTTGTCTGACCGTCCAGGCCCATAAGCCAAATTCTCATGCCAACCAGGGGTGGGAGGAGTTTACCGATGCGGTTATTAGGGAAATCAGTGAGCGTAAAACCGGCGTCGTGTTTATTTTGTGGGGATCGTATGCTCAGAAAAAGGGAAAGGGGATTAACAAGAAGAAACATCTGGTGCTGACTAGTGTCCACCCCAGTCCGTTGTCGGCTAGCAGAGGGTTCTTTAATTGTGGGCATTTCAAAAAAGCCAATGAGTATTTAAAAAGTATTAATAAGAACATTATTCATTGGAATCGACTTCCTATCGATGATGATGATGATGTTAATGATGTCCAAGATCTTGTTGGTAAAAAATGAGGTAGGCAATTTAGGTATAAATATCACTATTGTTTTATTCTTGATATTTATTCTTATTTATAGTTAAAAAACATTTTCAATAAACTACTATTACTATTGTAACTTCAATACTCTCTGTAATTAAATACTGTTGAAATTGAATCATTATATAATTTACAACCACATCACAGCATCAGACCACACCTCCCTAGCATATATATTATATCCCTTTATATTATCATGCTATCTTAAAATTGGAATTAACTTATTAAATTTACACCTGCTATTATTCAACTCTTTTTTGATTTTATTGAGAGAGATGATATTTAATAAGGTCATATAGTTCATGTAAAGTTTAAAATATAATAATAAAGAATGAATAAACAGCAGGTTAAAAAGAAAATGGTATTTAGAAAGTAATGAGCGAGAGCCATTTAGTGAACGGGGAAAACGGGGATTCTTGTTTTACTTTGATCCAAACTACTTTGCCGAAACATATCAATATTAAAAGTAACCACAGCAGCAGCAGCAGCAACGCTATCTCGCCGGTTGATCTTAGGCCTTAGCTGTTGCTGTTGGTCCACCACTACCACCGCCATTATTGGCACCCCCAAATCTACTTTCATAATTCTCATTAAAATTATGAACCTGGTCAAGCAAATTGTCAATAATATTATGGATAGCCACAAGTCCACGAGGTGCTGAATCTTCGTTAGGATCCTTGGAAACTGTCACAAATGTACCATTGACAGCCGTAACCATAGAACCTGAATCATCATGCTTTCCATAATGTCCTCCACCGCCATGCTTATCCTTACCACCCCCATTATCTCCTTTGATTAGTCCGACTAGCTTGCCAAATAAACCACGATGCTCTTCCTGAGGACATCTAAGAAGCTTGGAAAGTGGAGAGCCAACCGCTGGAATCTTGTGAACTCCACGACAAAGCAAGCTGGGCTTGTTGCCTCCATCATGTTTTGAGCCAGAACTACCAAATAATGGCTTGGCATTTACTTCAAGGGCTGCATACTGGAAAATACAAAAGAATATGGCCAGAAACAGTTGGGTAGTTGCTACAGCTGTAGTAGTCTGGCGGTAAAACTTCATTGTATATGTATATATATGTGTGTGTTTTATTTAGTATAATAGTTGTAGTTATACTATTATAGAGACAGGATGTTGTTGGTTGTGGATTATTAAAGATTCTCTTGTATCCAGCTGAATATATATATATATGGTTAGTATGAAAAGAGAACTAAATAGAGAGAGAAAAGGGAAGAGAGAGAGAGAGAATTTTAAGAGAAAGATTTGGGAGAACCGGGGTTATCGAATATAAAAACAAGAGCCTGAATCCTTAATATCCCAATATATTTTTATTGTTGAAATAGTATATATGTAAGTGTTAATATAGAGCTCATCTGCCTCCTTCGTTTGCTGGTGGTGGTTGTGGTGGTAGTGCAGATGTTACCACCATCGTTATTAGTAGTGTTACTATTTATACTACTACTACTATCACAACTACTACTACCATTATTATTATTATAGCCACAACCACCACTATCATAAATCCCTGAGCTATGTATGCATTGTAGTAACATACAGCTGTATATATCTTGCCTTGGCTATTTTTATATATCTCCGCACTCACAAAGAAACAGAGATGTTGAATAGATATTTACATACGAGAGAGTGTGTGTGCTTGTGTTAATAATAGTATCCCAACATTGATAGCACCAACTACATATCTGCTATTACATATGGAACAAGCACATTAGCAGTTAATATCTTTCAAACATCTCTCACTCTCTCTACTATATTTACATCTCAAAATATATACATATTATATATATACATACAAGTAGAGAGGTAGGTAGGTGGGTGGGTAGGTATATTTCTGCACGTAAGGAGGGTATATGTGGCTTAATGAACAATATTATGAATTATAAATGTTAATCAGTATTTTAAACATGATGAATACAGACAGAATAGAGTGGTGATAGTAATATAGATAGTAAAAGCCTAATGTGACTGATATTGGAATTTGGATTTAAAAGTCAAACCATGCATGAACATATACGTCCAAATCTTCACAGAAAAAAGGCTTGAAAGCCTTGGATCTGCGTATTGATAAAGTGATAGCAGGCTTGTGATAATGGAAAAATGCCCCGAGCGTGTGGCTCTATAGCAGCGTGCTATTGGAGCGAAAACTGATTAATAATTCTAATGCAGAAATGAAATTGTAAGAGACTATATCGTATTAATGGCGACGAATCTTTGCTTTTAATAAAACAACAAAGGTTAGTAGGAGTGCCAGAGCCTTTATCGCATCATAAACTTATTGGCAGGATTTACAAAATGGGTAGGGTTTAGCCTGCTTGCCATCCCCACCTCCACCACTAACACAAGTTTGTGCACATATAAAAAGGTTTCATGCAAATATCAATGCTAGAATTGAAATTTTGTTCTTGCCAACATTTTCGTAGGCATAGCGAGAGGTTCTTGGTAGAAAGATAGCACCTACTACACTTTCAGTAATGAACCAGCCCTCATACACAAAATTGGCCCATAAGCCTTACATTTTGACTGGAATCCAAAGGGGTTGCCAACTACCATCCATACTCTTTTGAAGATATAGACAGACTACTTACTCTACCAGATATCCTCATCAAAGCTACTCTAACCGATTCCGATTAGATGCTTAATAAAACAATTAATGATCAAATCACCAATCATTTTTGGCAAAGATAGGACACAGCTAGGAATAGTTTCTCATCATGACGATTAATGTGCTTCTTACATTAAGCTTTAAGCTTATTTTCCTTTATCTACTTTCTCCCAGCTATAATTCTATATTTATACAAGCTGATAACGCACCTTGATTCTTTGAAAAAGATACGTTGAACCGGCTGTATTATTGCCACCAGAAATCGATTTCACAACGGCAACAGTGACACCATACAGCCATCAGGCATCTGATCCTTTTTCACAAAAAACACCAGCGACCAGAGCGGCGGATATTTTATATCACCACCATTCATTTCACCGCACACAGCTCTTTGACCCTACATCCATTCGTAGTAGTATTGCAAGGGTTGAAATCTAAGCCATCAGAAATCAATATAATGGCAGCAATGCTTATTAACAGACCCACAGGGCTGTTATGTTTCCTCTCAGCCACCGCTGGCATCACACCATCGCTCTCCAAAGTTGGTCGTAGGGATATTTTTGCCATGGCCAATTTATTAAGATCTAGGAACCTACATTCCAACAACAGTAACCATGATTATACAATTGGCAGGTTACAAAAACCACAGTGCGGACGCCACTATTCAACCACCACCACCCCTACTACAACAAACAAAGATTCGGCTGTCAGTTTAACATACACCCATATAAAGCCCACCAAACCCCCAGCAGCCGCAAAGCTACTAGCCCCGATGATTGTAATGCACGGCCTATTTGGCTCCAAACAAAACTGGGGCGCAATGTCCAAAGCCATCTCAAACTCCCTGGGCATCGAAGTCTATGCCGTAGACCTAAGAAACCACGGCGACAGTCCACACCAGCACCCGCACACATACGAAGCAATGTCCCTTGATATTGAGAAGTTCATGAACGACCATAACATTGCAGGAAAAGCCATCATTTTGGGCCATTCGATGGGTGGCAAGGTCGCAATGAATTTCGCCCTAACTTATCCGTCGAAAGTCCATAGCCTGATTGTCGATGACATGTCTCCGGTTCATTATCCGCTGTCTGGCGATTTCCGGGCTTATACCAGAGCTCTCAAGGAGATTGAAAAGGCCGGTGTTAAGTCTCAGAAAGAGGCCGACCAGATGTTACAGAAATATGAAAAAGATCTTGGAATCCGCCAGTTCTTGTTAACCAACATGAAGAAACAGTCTCAACAAAGTGGTGGGTATGTGTGTCGTGTGCCTTTGGATATTATTGATGAAAGTATAGAAAATATGGGTAAATGGCCCACAGTTCCTCCTCCTTCTACTAATACATCATCATCCATGGGGGAGGATACCCGCCAGTATGTTGGCCCTACATTGTTTATTTCGGGCGCTAAATCTTCTTACATCCAACCCAAATATTACCCGGACATCGAAAAGTATTTCCCTAATAGTGATATTGAGACTTTGGATACTGGACATTGGGTGCATGCTGAGAAGCCAAATGAGTTTTTGGAATTGGTAAAGAATTTTTTGACCCAGTAAAGAGTCTCTCTGAATAGACAGGATATTTATCTATATATGGGATGTAGATTTTGAATAGATCTTATTATAATTTCTATTAGACTAGACTAGTAACCTTAACTTTTCCATCTATCTATTGGTTTACACTTTTATTATTATGTCTTTATAAATGTACTGCGATTGTTTTTGATGCACACAAGAATCCAAACCCTAAGAAGCTAGATAGATAGATAAATAAATAAATAGATAAATAGGTGGGACAGAGAGACATAGGTAGAATATATGGTTTGATCTTGTCTTTGTACAAAGACTTGAAGAAAAGTTGGCTAAAGAACCCATTAGGCGATGGAGCTTTATACTAAAGAAATTTGTAAATAAACCCAAAGATAAAGACCGTTAAGCCCCAAGCCTTCCATGATAAACCTCGTTCTCCCCACACACACACACACACAGCTTATTTATTTTCTATGCGGCACTATCAGTTGCTACAACTAAAGCCATACAAACAAAAATATAGAATAAATAAATTCGGAAGCTGACTGGTCAAAAATCCAATATGACAGGAGTGTGAATCCCACTGTCTCTCACCTGATCCACAGACCCTCCCCCACTCACTCACTAACAGCAAAATCCTGGCCTGGCTCACCAAACAGAAACACACGCATATCACAATATTATACTTTGCAAGTTGTGGTGGTACGTCAGTCTGCCTGTGCCTCTGTGTCTGCGTTTTTATCCCACCTTTCTTTCTCTTTTGTTGTTGTTGTTGTTGTGCTTGCTATACTTTCATAACAATAATAAAGTATTTTATTACTTGGACACTACTACTACTATCTATTCCATTTGTATTTATATATATAAATTCTAACCTTTCGATAATATGAGCTCCAGCCAAATTGCTTCGGGCGGTCCTTCTAGGGCTCTTAATGACGACCAGGCCGATCAGGAGATGAAGAAGTTGATTGAATTCATTCGCCACGAGGCTCTAGAAAAGTCCCAGGAAATTAAGCTCAAGGCTGATGAGGATTTCAACATCGAAAAGGTAAACATTTGCATAAATTACCCTATATCTTTTATTTTGCAATTCTTCCTCGCTCTCCAAAGGTATTTAACATATATACTATTGTACTCCATATGCTCCACTCAGGCCAAGATAGTTCGTGAAGACAGCGTCAAATTGGAACAAAACTTTGAAAAACAAGTCAAACAGAACGAAGTCAAGAAACGCATTGTCGAGTCCAAAATGAACAATGCCTCCCGCCTGGCCGTTCTAAAGAGACAGCAAGAGCTAGTCGACCAGGTCTTTGAACAAGTCGAGGCCCAGCTCAAGAAGAAGGTTGAGGATTCAAAGGTCTATGCCAAATTGGTCCAAACCCTTTGTGTCGAAGGCCTTGAAAAGCTCGGTCTTTCCCAAATCGACGAGACCCAGCCTTCTGTTACTGTGCGTGTTTTGGTGCGCAACCATCTTGTCGAGGTTGCCAGAAAGTCCGTAAAGGCTGCTGAGGATGAGTTCAAGGCCAAGCACAAGAAGGACGGCTTGGTCGCCTCCAAGGTTAAGCTTGACTTCGACACCTCAGAATACCTTTCTGATAACAGCATTGGCGGTGTCCACCTGTCTATCAGCAACGGGTCCATCAGTGTTACTAATACCATCGAGTCTCGTATTCAGCTGTGTACCGAAAAGGCGTTGCCCATGGTTCGTTTGAGCCTGTTCGGCCCTTCTCCTAACCGCAAATTCTATAACTAAACGGAACGGAAAGGGATCAAGACTATATACATATCATCTCCATAATTGTGAGTGAGTGATCCAGCAACAACAACTGCAGTAGTTTGTTTGCGGATTCAAATCCTTTATACTTTATATAACACACATTCACACCACCCACATGATACTACAGGGAGAGAGATATATATATACATGGATGGATATTTATAATCCGAGTTTTTTGGCATATTGCACTAGTATTGACATTCGTTATTTGATTTATAAACAATTACAGCTATTATCATCCAAACTAAAGTGAGCATTTATTACAACTTGATACTTACAAACACACTGGATAAAATTCAAAGTTCATAACGTCTGAGATAAAAATGAGTTCCTAGGAGTTGCACACTAATTGTCGCATAATTGGGTCAAAGCTTGATGAGGTCCCATTTTTATCTTTTCACACATGACGATCACTAGCGAACTCCTAAAAATTATACATTATCAAAAGAAATTATATTTTGGCATAAAGAACAATTTTTTATATAAAAAATTCAAAAATTGCAAGTTTGGATATAAAGTCATATTTCACCAGGGCATTAGTCAAAAACTCTGTTTCCAAGAGTAGCATACAAATTGTCACATAATTGGATCAAAACCTGAGGGATGCCCTTCTGACTATTACTATGTATTTGTCACTAGTGAAGCTTGACCACATCCACTCAATATTAGCCATTTCTCCCTTTGACCAATACTCACTTCTTTTATCACACAGTTCCTAAAAAGATCTCATCTAGAGACTAGGCCAAAAATTGAATATGAAAAAGTATGTTGCCCAAATTGTAGATTTTATTTGTTTTTTTTAATAATAAGAATTTATTAGAAAGCCAAAATTATCTAAACTGTTTCCAGTTGATTCCTAGAAAAGCGACCACCATCACATGATCAACCCATAAGTTGGAAAATAATAAATTTAAATAAAACCATTATTATTAAAAATAATATTTTTTAAAATTATTATTACACTTATGGGTGATCATGTGATGGTGGTCACTATTCTATGAAAGCACCAAAACCACAAGCATTAGCATTGTCCCTCACCAGCACCTGCTAGTAATCTATATGACCCTTTAGTATAAATTACCATAGGTTTTATGGAATATAAATACCCCCACCTTTTCAAATGCTTCTATAATTTGAACAAGAAATAAATTTCTTTAACTATTCAACTACTTAGAAATAGTATTTCTATAGACAGAAGCTGGATTGAATGAAAAAAGTAAAAGTTAAACGTCAGCAACAGGATTTGAACCTGTGAAAGCAATGCTCATTAGATTTCAAGTCTAACGCCTTAACCACTCGGCCATACTGACTAATATTGTGTTGTGATGGATTCTGCTGGAATCCATGCACAACAGGCATTTGACAACCATGAATAATTATAACATAAATTATGGTAAAACCCATAATAGGTATAAAATGATTAAGTACAAATTTTATTATTAGCAGATTAACAACAAACTTTTATGTAGAGTTTTTCAATGTTTTCTTGGAGAACTCTCTCTGATTTCTATGACGTTTTTATGAATAAATAATTAAATATTTATAAGAGAAGTGACGAGAATGACCAATGGAAACCTTATGAACGATAAGAACCAAGAGAATGAAGCTGCCTTGTCTGTGGGTTCACAAAGAACCTCTACAGTGTTTTTATGTAATGAAAAGTAGTATGATGTCGCTAAATTATATTATCATAGGTACTCTGATTATGCTTACCCATAATTGGGAGTATCTGTGTGAAATATAGACTATTCACTTTGAAAAGGAGAAAGGGTTTTTAGAAATAAGGTAGAATTTTATTGAGTTTTTTTACTTTTGATCTTTCATAGTTAATAGTATTTTAAGTCACTATTTATATCTTTGTTGTTTACATTCTTTTGTTATCACGATGAAGCCTGTTGAAGCCCTGATAGAGCAGGAGCCACTCTCCCTCCCACCCACCCAGTCACAAGGTCTGGTGGGAGGCTCTACATTTATCTTGTGTAGGAGCTTGCTTGTTCAGCAGCTAGGGGGGAATCGGAGGTGGCCTTGTCCTTGGGCAAAGAAGAAATATCAGTCATGGCTAGTAAATAATAAGGGAAATAATATTTTTGGGGTTTTTATAATATATAGATTTTTTATATGTTTTTATGTAGGTAATTTAGGAAGATGGGTTAAATAAGAAGGAAAGAAAAGAGAAAAGGAATAGAAATAATAATTAGTAATAAGGGAAAATAGTGATAATGTGGGGCCTTCTAACTCTAGAAGGTAAGGAAAATTCAAAGGAAGTGAAGCAGTTCAGAAGTAAGCGAATATGGATTCCTATGGCAGGTGTTTATCTTTTGTATACAGAAAGTTTTATCCAGGTGCTAAAAGTTTTGATTTATGTCCCTGTAAATTATGCCGTCATCAAATTATGTGATTAATTTCCTATCACAGCCACCACCAATATTAGGGACTTACAAGGATGGGCCTTTGGGCCTCTGATCTGCTAAGTCGCTACACTTGAACTCACTCGAGGTAGAAACAATAGTATCACTAGCAGCTTTCTTAGAAGACATAGTAAGGCAGTAAAACAGTAATCAGTAACAGTAAAACAGTAAATAGCAGTAGAAAACTTAACAGTATAAGCATATAGTTTATTTAAATTGGGGGGGGGGCAGTATTTATAGGTACTTAAAATGTATGTAAAATAAACTATCAGTAAAAGTAAATAAAGAAACCCTCTTTGTGCTTTGGCACAAAGATAAAGGTACAAAGAAAATAAACAACATCTGTTGTTTATCCATAAAATTGATCAGTAGGCATAAAAATAGGGATTTTCATGACATTTTTGTCATGGTATTTGATAGAACCATAAACAAGATGGTATATTCAGCCACTTCATTGGAATAATTATAAATAAACTCACAATGTTGTTGTAATGATCCAATATTTCCTTTATTATTATAAATATAAACAACTCTGTAGCCACAAATATTGTACTAGCTACAAACATTCTCTAGGAGGAGAAGACTTTTCACTATATAACAGATACTTTTTCCATAGCTTATTTTTCTAAGAACTAACAACTGATTTCTCTGAATTCTTAACTATTAAATAAAGCAATTTATTATTAACCATCTGTTAAAGTTTATTCTGTTAAAACTATGTCTAAGGAGTCATCTAAAGCACTGGCTGAACCTAGTATCTCTGGCACTGGTGGAGACACAACTGTGTTATTTTGTAGGGGTTCTTTTGGTAACTACAGATGCAGCAGATGCATTCTTCTCCATTGATCCCTGATGGATGTTGGCCTTTTCTATAGTTTAGATACTTTGAGTTGTCCTTTAAATAAATATATGCTTATACACTTTGGATTCAGTTTCCACAAGTAATATATATTGAATCTTTATTCATAAAACTTCAGAGAGAGATCTCCTCTCTATCATGTAAAACTTTTACTAAAACTATCTGTACTAATTAAAGATAAAATTTGGACTGGATCAGTTGTGAATCCCTTCTAGGATTATCCATATGATTATTATAAGTTATCATCATGATCAAAATAGTGTTGTAGATTAATTCTACTAGAATTCAGCACAGTTCATGTGTGATGAAAAGGAGTATGATGTCACTAAATTATATTATCCCAGGTACTCTGATTATGCTTGTAAAACCCTGGGCTTCTGCACAGGTAAAACCAATAGTTGGAACTACTAGTCCAGCCTGGCAGGCTGTTTCCTATAACAGGACTCCTAATTGGATAAGAAAAAGTCTTCTTAAACCTAACTTTATTGAAGTAATTGTTAATAGTAAAATGAAAGAGAAAGAACTAATAAAATTATTAAGTAAAGTCTATTAATATAATTAGCCAGTTGGCCAAATAAACTAATTAAATGATTTAAGGTTTTTATTAAATTTCGCTCCAAACCCATAATAGTTGTATTGATAAATGTATTTGGGCAAAATGTCAGGCTGAGGCCTAACAATGCTTACCCATAATTGGGAGTATCTGTGTGAAATATAGACTATTCACTTTGAAAAGGAGAAAGGGTTTTTAGAAATAAGGTAGAATTTTATTGAGTTTTTTTACTTTTGATCTTTCATAGTTAATAGTATTTTAAGTTGCTATTTATATATTTGTTGTTTACATTCTTTTATTATGATGAAGCCTGTTGAAGTCCAGATAGAGCAGGAGCCACTTTCCCTCCCATCCACCCAGTCACAAGGTCTGGTGGGAGGCTCTACAGTTGTGTGTAGAGGTATAGGAGTTTGCTTGTTCAGCAGCTAGGGGGGAATCAGAGGTGACCTTGTCCTTGTGGGAGGAGGATAATTTATCACACATAGTAGAAGAATAACTGTTAAGTAAGGTAATTTTTTGGGAGTTTTATAGTATATGAATTTTTAGGTGTTTTTATATAAGTAATTTGGGAAAGTGTGTTGAATAAGAAGGAAAGAAAAAAAGAAAAGGAATAGAAATAATAAATAATAATGAGGGAAAGCAGTGATTATGTAGGGCCTTCTAACTCTAGAAGGTAAAGAAAATTCAAAAGAAGGTAAGTTGTTCAGAAGTAAGCGAATATGGATTCCTATGGCAGGTGTTTATCTCTTGTATACAGAAAGTTTTATCCAGGTGCTAAAAAGTTTGATTTATATCCCTGTAAATTATGCCGTCATCAAATTATGTGATTAATTTCCTATCACAGCCACCACCAATATTAGGGACTTATAAGGATGGCCCTTTGGGCCTCAGATCTGCTAAGTCACTACAGAGGTTCTTTGTGAACCTACAGACAAGGCAGCTTTGTTCTCTTGGTTCTTATCCTTCATAGTATTTACATTGGTCATTCTCATTACTTCTCTTATAAATATACAGTGAGGGACAAAAGTGTCTGGATGTTTTATGGGACTAACTTTAAAGGCCAATAACTTGCTAAATAGTAGAGCTACAGATGCCCAAGAGGGCTCATTTTAAAGCCCTTGAAGAGGACTATAAGTATATAAAATATTGCATTTGTAACTTTAATATTGATGTAGTTATAGGTGATATAAGATTTATTGATTATCCGGACACTTTTGTCCCTACTTTAAAAAAGTTAATTAACAAGAGGTCCACTTTCCACGAGCCTTCAGAACAGCTTTAATACGCTTAGGCATACTTCTAACAAGCTTTGCACATGTTTCAGTACCAATATCATTCCAAATTTCTTGGACATGCTCCCACAAATCATTGATACCAGGACAGGGTGTCTCATATTCATTGAGCCTTCTCTTGATAATCGCCCACAGGGTTTCGATTGGGTTAAGGTCTGGAGACTGGGCTGGCCACTTGAGAACTTCATATGGTTGCTCACTGAGCCAGTTTTGAACCATTTTGGTAGTATGACAAGGAGCATTGTCTTGCTGGAATATGACCTTAGAAGGATCAAGATCATAAAACTGGATTGTCTGGCCCAACTCATCAACCAAAATGCTTTTGTATAGATGCTGGTCCATAGTCCCTGATATTCTGCACATAAAACCATGGCCTTTATGAGTCATACAGCCCCATATCATAATTGATCTACCACCAAATTTAACTGTCTCCAATACTTGGTAGTCTTGAAGGCTAGTATCATCAAATACCCAGCACCAGGATATACCATCTGAGCAAAATCAATTAATTTTAGTCTCATCAGACCATATAACCCTTTCCCAGTCCTTGTCAGTCCAGTCTTTGTGGGCCTTTGCAAACTCATATCTCTCACACTGGTTTTTTGGCAAAATCTTAGGCTTTATTTCTTTCTTCGCAGCCTTGAGACCAGCATGCTAGAGGGCTCTACATACTGTCCTGGGATGGACACTAATTCCAACATTATCTCTGAGCTCCTTGGTCACTTTAGTAGCTGTTTGGCACTTGCCAGATGTTGCAAGCTGAGTACAGTACCTTACTGTTTAGGAAGAAAGCTTAGATGAATGACCAGTAGGGCTCCTAGGAAGGTCAGGAAGGTGCTTTGCACGAATCTCCTGGACTGTAGACTTAGATACACCATGCCTATCAGCAGTTTTCCTAATGGAAAGGCCACTTGATAAGGATGAAATTATATCCTGCTGAATAGAGTCAGATAACTTCTTCATAGGTAAAATAAGATTATAAGGTAAAGGATGACATCTAAAAGTATCTACCATAAAGGTTTTATAGCATTTAGATGACTTTTAGAGATATGGGATAATTATAAATTACTTTTTTAAAGTAGGGACAAAAGTGTCCGGATAATCAATAAATCTTATATCACCTATAACTACATCAATATTAAAGTTACAAATGCAATATTTTATATACTTATAGTCCTCTTCAAGGGCTTTAAAATGAGCCCTCTTGGGCATCTGTAGCTCTACTATTTAGCAAGTTATTGGCCTTTAAAGTTAGTCCCATAAAACATCCAGACACTTTTGTCCCTCACTGTATAATTATTTATTCATAAAAACGTCATAGAAATCAGAGAGAGTTCTCCAGAAAACATTGAAAAACTCTACATAAAAGTTTGTTGTTAATCTGCTAATAATAAAATTTGTACTTAATCATTTTGTACCCATTATGGGTTTTATCATAATTTATGTCATAATTATTCATAATTGCCAAATGACTGTTGTGCATGGATTTCAGCAAAATCTATCACATGATTTCTCAAAATCTACTGTATGTTAATCTAATTCTAAATTGTGGTTAGAATGTGCAACAGTTTAGTTTAGTTCAATGAAGAGATTTGCTATCTTCAATACCTTTTATATAATCATACTTTTATTTAGTTAAAAATAAAATTGTGGTTGAAAGGATTTGAAGAGTTATAGTTTAAAATTTAGTCATATTCATTTTGAATCATTCCTTCCCATCCTATCCCATCCTGGATGACCCTTATCTAATATTCTTTTATCATACTACCCTTTACTTGTTTAGAACTATTCTGAACAATCCCATTTCATTCTGCTATTCATGCACCCTTATACTTCTCCCTTCCCTCCCATTCTGAATGACTCTTGACTGTTCAGAATAAAAGTTTTTCAGAAGACAACTTTTCAGAACACTTGAGGCTTGTCCTGGATGACCCTGGTCTATCATTTGCCATAGTATATAAAATAAAAAATAATAAAAAAGTTCATTATTATAAATTTGTCATTGAAATTGATACCTGATAATAACAAAGAGGGAAGAATCTATCTGACCCTAAGCAATTAATGATAGTACCTTTATGCTATTATCAGATATCAATTCAACATTATTTGTATTATTCAGCCATCCTTACCCTTTGTCACACTGAAAATTATACCCATAATTTAAGTAATAAATATTATTTATTAGTTTACCATAATATTACTTCTATTAAATAAACAGAAGTTCTTTTACCCTTAATAACTTAATTTCTTGTTATCCCTATTTTGCCATCATACCCTTGCTAATAACTGTGATCTTGTATTATTACTGAAGCCAAAATCTAACAAGTTTGGCCTTCCAGATCCAAATCTTCTGGTTTTTCTATTATCATCAACTTCTTTTAGCTGTATCTTTACCTGTTTATACTTACCTTTATCAGCATTACTATAAGCACTACATCCTATCCTACCATCAAAATTTGCAAATGACAAATACAATTTCATGTTAGTAATTTTCAATTCAACAATTTTAGATCTACTTACACAATTAGCTATTTTAAAGACAGCATTAGTCTTGCCACCAAGCCTAAGACCATTGTCTGCACATCTTTCGAATATTCGCTTGAGATCATCAATTGTCCTGATCTCTTCTATAGCCTCTATATCATTAAGCCAATTACCAAGAACACCAAAATATGAGTCTACAATACTCTTACCATGATATTCAGCAAAATAATTATGCTTTACTACTCCTTCAAATAGAGTTTTAAGTTCTATAAGTACATAATTCAAAAATTCAGCAGATCTGAAATGTGGTCTACAATCAGACCACACTTTAACATTTTTAATATTTTTAAATAATGGATCACTTACAAGATTAAGCAGTTGCTCTCCAGCAAACTTTGAATCGTGATTCAATTCTTCAGAAAGATAGGTAAAATGTTTTGTCATTATATTACCATTATCTCTATAATACACAGCAAAAGAAAGAATGGTGATAGCTTGCTTATTGTAAAAGTCATGGTTAGTTTCCTCAGGAGAACTACCAATTTTGACATTTTGTTTGAAGTCAGTTACAATAATGCAAGTATTACCTGTTAATTGTTCAATGGCATTTTTGTATGCTTCATTTTGTTTGTCTATTGATACCTTATGATTTAAATAGACTTGGTAGTTGCTTTCATATTTTTCTTGCTCTTCAGCACCTAAATCTGGATTCCTTACCAACCTTTCTAGCTTCTTACCCTTCATACAGATATTGCACATATCTGTTTTCTTCCTTGCTACTTTAAAGTTTTGGGTGATTCCTAGAATAGCGACCACCATCACATGATCAACCCATAAGCTGGTAAATAACAGTTTTAAATAAAAGCATTATTATTAAAAATTAAATAATTAATAATTGAGAGCATCCAGAGCTGTACCCAAAGCCCCCTTACCCGTAAGGGGGCTTTGGTTACAGTGGAGGATGCTTTAATTAACCTTAATTTATTTAAAAAAATAATATTTTTTTTAAATTTTTAAATTTTTTTTCTAATTTTTTATTTTTTTTCACACTTATGGGTGATCATGTGATGGTGGTCACTATTCTAGGTGAGCTCCAAAGTTTTTAGGGCTATATCTATAAAAAGTACTAAGAGACATTTTGTTGTTAGCATCATCATTTATCATATCAATGCGTACTTGCCTTTTTGTTTTTTGGAGGTGATATACTGTCTCACCACTTCTAGTGGTGAGTGAGCTTGGCTGGGAATTTGCTATTAGGTATTCCCTTATTTTTGCTTTTTTTTCAGCCGAAGTTTGTTGTCTTAACTTGGCTGTGATCTCCTATAGTAGATCAACTAAAAAATTATTGTTAGTAGCTTTTTGCTTGGCCAATATATATTGGCCAGGAGAAAAGTTAAAGCCATTTTGTCTGAGGGCTTGTGGACTAAAAAAGGGAGCAATAAGGGCAAGGAGTGTGGATTTAGGCCTAGACTTTACCAAACTGTAAGTAATAGAAATATTTTTAAGAATCCTATCAAGTTTGTTTTGTAAAGTAAAGTTAAGTAAATTTTTAAGGGAAGGGGAAAGATTAGATTTTAAATATATATGGGAGTGTTGGGCCATAGCCCACATGGTCTGCCCTAAATGATTCCAAATGGAATTAGTTCGTCCTGAACAATTCAGAATCACTCTGACCAACTTTCAGTTGATCAGAGTAATTTTGGATCAATCAGGATTATGATCTGAGGATTGCATTCCTCACTTACCTTTTATTAGTTTAGATAGTTTAATTAAGAGTTTCGCTATCTTCATTACCTTTATAGAATCATACTTTTATTTATTTAGAAATAAAGTTATGGTTGAAAGGATTTGAAGAGTTATAGTTACATCTTATCATTAACCATTTAAGATCATTCTTTCCCATCCATTGTCATCCTGGACAATTCCTTATTGATATTCCTTTATCACATTCCCCTCTTTCCATTCAGAACCATTCTGAATGATATTTTTTACTCTGTTATTCACATACCTTTGTGCTTTTTCCTTCATTCCTGTTCTGAACGATTTTTAACTGTTCAGAACAAAAGTCTTTCAGTAACAACTCTTTCAGAACAGTTGAGGCTCGTCCCGGACAACCCTGGTCTGTCAGGGAGAATAGTTAGGTAGGAGGGTTTAATAAACCTTTAGAAAAGATAATAAGTTTATTGCATTTTCTACTTAGAGTTTTTAGGTACATTTTTGTAGATTATTTTTATAATGAATATTAAAAATTTTAATACAAGAACTGATACTTTGTTGATAAAAATTAATTTTTATGTATTTATTCTTTAGGATCTTGTGAATTATGGGACTTAATTTAATTTATTTTCCTTGCATAGGGTCACTAATTAAATCTAGTAGCTATTTGAAAATTTCCAGTTTTACTAGTGAACTTTCACCCTTTAAAAATTATTGCCCAATTATTTAGATATATGTTAGCTATGGCTTAACACTCACTAATCATTTTTATATAAAAACAATACAAGTCTTTATGTTCTTTAAACCATTATCTTTGTGCTTTGGCATAAAGGTAGTTATCTTATTTACTTTTCCTGACAGTTTATTTTTACAGCCATTTTAAAATTTATAAAGACTACCCCCAAAATTAAATAACTATGTACTTATACTGTCACTGTCCACTACTTTACTGCCTTTATCTTATTCATCATTACTGATAAGAAAGCTGATAGAGAAACTATTATTTTGACTTCAAGTTGGTTAAGATAATTGAGTAATAATTAAAAATTAACTAATGAACTTCAAATACGCTTATTTTGAAATTTTTCAAAAAGCCTCGCTAGCTCAAGGATGACACAAGTTTATTCTTTAGGAAGCAAAAGTAAAACTGACAAATGCAACTAGAC
>JANBPU010000202.1:0-28467 GCA_027575805.1 Mycoemilia scoparia | reverse complement strand
CTGTGGCCTTAACAACCACCGTCAATCTGGGATTCGGTTCACATTTAATGGATCCTGTTACTGGAATCATACTGAACGATGAAATGGACGATTTTAGTACCCACAACAAGACCAATTACTTTGGTCTGCGCCCTTCACCAAACAACAAGATCTTACCCGGCAAGCGCCCTCTGTCTTCAACTGTCCCTACTATTGTGGAGAATGAAAACGGTGGAGTTGAGTTAGTTATTGGTGGAAGCGGTGGTAGTCGTATTATAACTGGAGTTTTGCAGATCATTCTAAACAGTTTGGTATATGATTTCCCTCTTAATAATGCTGTAGATCGTGGACGTCTTCATCATCAACTTTTGCCAGATTATGTTGAGGTTGAGTCAAGCTATGGCGAAGAGATCAAAAAGGCACTGGTTGAGTTTGGACATAAGGTTGAGGATATGCCCGTAATGGAATGTGTAGTTCAAGCCATTCATAAAGTTGCAAAGGACACTATTTTTGCTGTTAGCGATGTGCGTAAAGGAGGTGTTGCTTCTGGCTACTAGTCAACTCCTCTTTGTCTGTATTTTCAAATGTTTTTTCTTATACGGGTATTTAATTTTGAAGGGTTCGTCCGTTCATTTGGCTGTCATTGCCCCTATAATTGCTGGTCACCATAAGACACCCTTCAAAAATTATCTCCCTTATTCATCAGTTTTTATTATATATGGATCATAATTTTTGAAGGGTGAAAGTTTACTAGTAAAACTGGACATCCATTTGGCTGCGATTGCCCCTATAATTATTGGTCACCCTTCAAAAATTATGATCCATATTATTGTTTTAGCATTACTCATTTGCTGTTATTGCTTTTTGAAATAAAAAACCTTATAACCTGTTTCAATTATGTTGTTAAATATTCATTGCTTTTTTTTCACCCCACATTATATTAAAACAGTTGATTCGATTTATCTTACAACCAAATGTGCGAAATAGATATGGATCATAGTTTTTCAAGGGTGACTTTTTGTGGCCAACGACTATAGGGGCTATCCCAACCAAATAAGCAATCATCGTTTTTTAGGGGATGGCCGCCCTTCAAAAATAACTACCCATATCCAATGTGTTGTTTATTTAAATCCGAAAATATATGCTATAGAAACTATAAAGAAATAACAGCTGTTTTTGTGAGATGTAATGGTCATTTCTTTCTATTTAATAGCAGAATATGCTATACAGTGTGAGAAAGTCAGAGTTACTATTTACTATTGATGTTGTAACTACTGGATGTCTTTTGAATTTAAAAGAAGCAGAGATAGCAATAGAAATGATGATGAACTTGAGGGATATTTAAGTGGGAATAACGGTTCAATGTCAATTGAAATGAACAATTAGTATACGACCAACGAAAATATTGCAATTCACATTTTATATTTGTAAAGAACAGCTCTGACTACCAAATAATATAGAAAGTAAGATGTTCAAGACAGACAGACAAGTAGATGGTATACTATCACAACAATTTATTTATGTATATGTGAGAAAAAAATGAATAGGAATTTAAATTGTGTTTAATAGAATTTAAGAATAGAAATGGAGAGAGAGAAAGAGAGGCAAGTTTTAGAAGGCAGCACCATTCTCCATCTGTTCTTTAGCAAATGTCTCAAAGTAGTTGTAAATAATTGTAACAGCCAAAAGGATACCAGTTCCTGAACCAATGGCGCCCAACAAGTCAGCAGAGATGGACAACAGGGCAATGATGACACCACCAACAGTGGCAGCAGTGGGAATAACCGACTTGAGCTCCTTGTATGTCGATTCAGAGCGGTAGCCAGCAAGAACAACATTCTGGTCACGCAGTTGCATGGCAACTTCACGAGGACCAGAACCGCTAACATCCAACCATGTACGAGACAAAAGGGCGCAAATAGTGACCATATAAGCAACGTAGATGATGAAGTGGATAGGGTCTTTCAGGGTATCAATGAATGAGCGGGGAGGCGACATGTAGTAAGCAAATCCAGAAACAGGGAAGAATTGCGAAGACCCAGCAAGAGGTTCCCAAACACCAAAGATGCGAACAAGAAGGTTATCAGGGAAGCGGTTATACAAAAGCTGAGAGATCAAGAAGACATTGGAAGTCAAAGCGGACTGAAGCATAATGGGCATGTTGGAAGTATAGAACAGCTTGATGGGGAAGGTAGCGCGGTGGCCACGGAATCTAGAAGACTTGATGGGGATCTCGACACGGAAACCTTGCAAGTACATGACGACGGCAAAGACCAGAACTGTAGCAAACAAATTGGTCAAGTTGGGCAAATTGGAGCGGGTGAAAGCCTCAGCAAGACCCAAAAACTTGTTCTTGCGAGCAATAAGCAAATGGAAGAAGGCAACGATAGCGCCCTCGAACTCAGGTCCACGGCCGGTGTTGACAGTCAATGGGGAAAGAGACTTCCAAATAACATCCTCACAAATGTTGGTGGCAATGAACAGGTTGATACCTGAGCCAAGACCATATCCCTTCTGAAGCATCTCATCAAGCAAAATGACGATGATACCAGCAACAAACAGCTGAATGATCAGTAGCAAGCAAATACCAGCACCGAGACTCTTGGGATCGCCATAAGTTCCGGTCATTACACCAACGGTAGCTGATCCAAAGGTAATAAGCATAGCAAACAGCTTCTGGGCACCGCTGAACAAGGCACGGTCTTCCCTAAGACTATAGTCGACGTGGATAATCTGAGCGCCAGCCAACAGCTGCATAATCATACCGGAGGTAATGATGGGGGTAATACCAAACTCCATTAAAGTACCACGGTTGGAAGCCAAAATTACACGCATCCAGTAAAGTGGATCTGATGAGTCGCTGGACATAATACCGTATAGGGGAATTTGGGACAGCACCAAGAATATCATCAAGGTGATTACAGTCCACAACATCTTTTGGCGGAATGGTACCTTGCGATCCGGAGAGGCAATCTCGGGAATGACCGCCATAAAGGGCTTAATGAATGTCAAAACACGAACTATTCATGTTGTAAGCAAAGAAGAGATAGTGTTAGAGTTGGTATTATTGTTTTTGTTGATGGTTGGGTGCTGAAATTTGCAGATGCGATGGCAGCATCTACTGACCATCCTCATCATAATCGTTCCCATCTGTGCATTGAATTTAAATCGCCCATCTATGAAAATAAATGAGTGTACTTACAGCCCATCTTGTCTAATCAGCTAGATGTGTACGTGTTCTGTATATATTTTGTTTACTCTCTATGGTGGTGCTATTTTAATATAGCTACTTCAATATGTATACAATAAAAGAGATAGAGAGAGAAGCAGATGGTTTATGAAAACCTCGATCAAAAGAAGAAGACAAAAAGGAGGAAAAGAAACACAGAGAGACAGAGATGGAAACAAGCCAGAGAAGAGGATAAAAGAATGTCAGGGAAAGAGACGATATTAGCATTTGCCAGAGAGCGTTTGGTGTGTGCTGTATTGCTTGATTACACGTTCAACCCTGTCAAAAATAATCAATCAACCGAGCGATGAGACGGGCCTCTTTGTGCGTGTACGGATTCTCTTTGGATCCACTTGACCTGGTTTTCGTACAGCACAAAATTACTACTTCAAAAGCAGCTACTGCCTGCCAGATTTTCAATACGACCAGATCCAAATTACACGCCCGGCTGTTATTGTAGCCTGTGTGATTGCAACTTAAAAGTATGTTCTCCCAATAGTAAAGCAACCTCATCGCGTGCATCCTATCTGACAGTATATTTCCTAGCACCTTGGCTACAGCATTGCAATAGCATCTTTAATATCGCATTCATTGTGATCTGTTTCGATGCCTTCATATTGATGCAAGCCTTCGCACACACACGCGTGCTGAGCCAAAAGCATGTTATTAAAAATGAGCTTCATCAATCGGCTGGTGTTATTTTTATGGCTTTTATGATCCCAGCCAATCAAACCTCAAAACGTCACAAAGCAAAATGTTTGTCCACTCTTGGTCGTGCTCTCCCATTCTTCTTTGTTCATGATCTAGAGTTTTTAATCAATGTTCCAAAAATCAGATTATATTACTACTACTTCTTGGGTTAGCTGATTCGACCTTTCAATTTATCCGTAGAAATTATCGACATCACCAATCTCATTAAGTGAGTTCATAATGACCGTCAGTAGTAGTGGTAGTTATAGTTCTGAGATTACTAATCACTACTTTTGTTGACACTTCATGATTCTGTAATACACAAAGATCATTATATGGCTTTATATCAAAGTTATTAGGCATAAAGAGGCCTCTAAAATCACAATAAAGGTACATAAACATATGGGTAGTTATAGTTGAAGGGTGACCATTTACCAGTAAAACTGGGCATCCATTTGACTGTGATTGCGCCTATAATCATTCATCACTAAAATTCACCCTTCAAAGATTATTGCCCATATGGATCATAATTTTTGAAGGATGAGTATTTATAGGGGCAATCCCAGCCTAATAGATGTCCAGTTTTACTAGTAAACTTTCACCCTTCAAAAATTATTACCCATATGGTTAGATCCCACAAGGCATTGGCCAAAATGGGTCTTAAGGAGTAGCACATGAAATGGCTTGGGGTTAAGCCAAATTCTGAGTGTCCCGCTTCTGCTCAACTAATGTCTGATCACTAGAGAAATTTCACTTTGTCATAAAGTTTATCATCTGCTAAAAGAAACCCACAAATACTAATTAACCATTTTACTGTTTAGCCATTTTCACAATTCATTTCTAACCATTGTTGTAATTTTCACTAATGCTGAATATCGTATCATATCATATTTTTTATAGTTTTATTTATTGCTACAAACTACCTGTTTCCTTCTCCTACTGTAAAGAAAAAAAGCTATAACATTATTGATCAAACTGATTCTGTTGTTGACTGAGGACTTGGGGTATCCTGAGTATCATGAATATCAGCCTTTTGAATGGTGTTTACATCCAACTTGCCTCTGAAAAGCTGAGTTCTAATAATTTAGGCAATTTCAACTACAACACTTTCCAAAAGTTCACGCATTGGAATTTTTTTGCGGAATCTTCCATCTCCTTTAATGATATTGCAGTATCTGAAATTATGGCCATTTGTCTGGATACAATCTATGCAATAATATTCTTGACCACAGCAGCATACATTTGGATAGCAAATGTGGTTTGTAAACCTGCCAATATTATTTTTACAGAACATACATTCTAGATTTTCCAAAGAAGGAGGAGCTGCTGAAGCAGAAGATGAAGAGCCAGTGTCAACTTGGGGCTTAATACAATCATCACGATCAACAGCAAGAATACCAGTTCCTTCATCAACATCGCTTCTACAAGCAACAATATTGGCATCACTGCATTGTCCAGGTATTTCAACAATACAAGACTCTTGATCGTTTTGTGAGATAGGATTGTTTGGTTCTTCTGTCTGGCAGGGGACCTTATTACCCACAATCTTTTCGGCTTCCTCATCAGTAAGAATCTCGCCACTGTTGCTATCGATATTTGCTCCAGAGAAAATTGTACCTTTCTTGGTAAACTCATTCAGTACTCTAAAACTGAAGAATGAAACACTCTCTGATCGAATAGTGCAGGTAATCTTAAACGAAATGTATACCATTTTTTTATTTCCATCACTTGGAATACTTTCTTCATGAACTGGTTTACTAAGCACTATTCCAAGGGATTCTGCCATGTCTTGAGGGATCTGGATGGTAACTTCCTCAGCATTAGCTACTTTGTAGTACCGAAAAAGGTCCTCGTGAACTTTTTTCAGCAACGAATAAGTCAAACCACAGTCTCTATAAGGCCACATATCATATAATTTAGCAATAGCATACATGCGAATATCAGGGTTGCTAAAAGGTAGACCAAATGTTTCTATGAGAGCTTCGGTCCATAGATCATCATATAGATTTCCTCCTGTATGGCGTTGAACTTGCCTTTCATGCACTAAATTTAAAAAGATATGGATATTATTCAGAATAATATTTGTGTGTTTACATGTGTATATTTAGTTAAATTCAAAAAACTTACTTTCTTTGCACAATATTATTATGAAATATATCACTATAATACCAACAACAACTCCAATGAACACTTCATAAGGTATCATGTTGCGGTAACTCCAAAGTTCAAGAGGAAGCAACAAGGGAAAGAATGAGTATATGTCCAATATAGGAAGGTTTGTGGCTGTGGAGGTATGAGGGAAGAGGGAGAGGGGAAGAATCTGAAGCATCCGTGGATCTTCTCACCTTTTATACATTTGGCTAGTACATGTTTTTACTTTATATTTGCTAAAATAAATTTTAAACTTGATGAATTTTTGATTTCTTTAAAAGAAATTGTCAAATTGTGGTGTCAGAGCATTCAGATATAAACTTTGAGAATAATTTTCAAGGCTGGTAATTGTACAGAAAGTTTTGGCACTAAAATAAATGTTTAAAAACCAAATATTTAAAGTTTTGTGATGAAATCATAAATTGGTTTAGTCATTTTTTGGATTAGGAATGTAAAAATACAAAATTAAAGGAATGAAATATAGCCCCGCAACCACATTTTTTTGATAATATGGATCATGATTTTTGAAGGGCGAAAGTTTACTAGTAAAACTGGACATTCATTTGGCTGTGATTTCCCCTATAATCAATGGTCACCAAAATTTACCCTTCATAAATTATTGCCTATATAAAATGTTTGATAGTGGTAGTGATAAAGAAATATATGGTAGTGCATTTTATTAATTACAGAGTTTGTATTAGAGAATTAAAGAAGTAAGGAGGAAGTTTATCTTTCTGGTAAGCAAGTTGAAAAACTTGCCATTTAGTTGACAAGTAGAAGTTATTGTAAATTTGTAAAAATACCAAAGTAATCTTTTATTATTTAAAAAATGTCTGCATTTATGTTTTATTGGTATTTTTATCATTATACACTCTTTGTTGGAATAGCTATCCACATGTACGTATGAGTTGTATATAGAAAGGAATTTCTTGGTCAACCTCTACTTTTTTATAATTATGACAAAAATTTCGATACATATATTATCACCAACGAATGATAGATGTTATTATCTAAAGTTTTGATGATTAAAACTAATTATTATTGATATTGCTAATCTATAGGTTGTTATAAAAGATATATTTAAATATTAGGGCGTAAATTAAATATTAGGGGTGGTATTAAAGTGATTACCATAGGTGAAATTGATATTCTATGGATAAAGACTTAGAAAGTTAAATGAGTTTACTCCTCCTCTTCTTCCTCTTCCTCATCGTCTCCACCCTTCTTCTTACTACTTTTATCATCATCGTCGTTTCCACCTTTGCTGCTCTTTTTATCATCTTTACTGCCCCCACTACCGCTACTACCACCACCACTGCTTCCACAGTTGGAGCTATCAGTTTTGGTCCACTTGCAGCCTTCCAAAACACCATCCTTAATTTCACCTAATTGACTAAAGATGTTCTCGGAGACCTATACCAAAAAAAAAAAACAACAAAAATAAATTTCAATTAGATATTTTTCGCCCACAGATACTCATCCAAATGGAATACTGGGAGTCGCATTAGCCCAATATTTCTAAAAGTACTTACATCAGTGTTTTCATTTCCATTCTCATCCATAACAAACCCATAGGCAGATTTGCTACCACATGTAATCTCAATACACATTCCACAGTCGGACATTTCAAGACCATAGAGAGCAACACCAATATCATATGGTGGATCCTCAATATCTTCACAGCGATATCCCTCGCCCGTAAAGTCATGGTACTTGACCACGCTTACATCGGGGTCAGCTGCTCTAACCTTGAGCGGAAGATTTGTAAGAACAAGTGTGGTTGTGGCAATGATGGCAAAAGTTGTAAGAGTATAGATATATTTAGATGTATGCATTTTTAAAGGATTAGATATTAGAGTTGTATATTAAAATTATAACAGAAATAATAATAGTGTTGTTGTAGAGTTTATAAAACTTTGTAAGCTTTTAAATTGTTAAAGAATAGTAAAATTTGTGTGTATATAGTTGGACCAAAAGACTAGCACTTTTTGAGGGTTTATATAGATTTTTGGGGTTATGTTTGGAAGAGTGAGGGAGAGACGTTCCAGATGCAGTGCGTGAAAATACCACAAAATGCTCTTCACCTTAGAATTACAGTTCCAATTCCAGAGAATACAAAAAAACTAACCAATGAAACATCTACACCACTTGTTTCCTCGGAATTTTTGGAAAGAACCAAATTTTCTCTGAAAATTTGTGTACTAGAAAAGGCTGGTGAAAGACTTTGTTTGTGTACTCAACTGCTGAGAGGATCTTCAAGAATAATTCATACTCTTTAGTCTAGCACCAAAAATTCTTAAAACAAGTTAAAAATGTAAAGTTTTTTTTTGTAAATTGGATTCTTGGATCTACACATATATCTCTCCTGGTGTATATCTGTTGGTGTGATGAGACAAAGAAGAGATTGTGAATGTGAGTAAAACAATATTTTTGTGGGGCTGTTACTCAAATCAAAATAATCGTTTTGGTTTTTGCATAATTTTTTCAATCATCACACAAGTATTAGGGAAATAAATTTTTGAAATAGAAAATAGTTATTACAAGGGACTCGCACATATACATACAAACATACATACAGTGGATCGGTTTATAGAAATTTTTAAAAATAAATTTACGATTATTTTTATAAAGAATGCGATTTTTGTAGAATTCTGGAATCATCATGTGGAGATTTGGCAAAAAATTATAGCAAAAATATTTTTGGTCCTAATGTTATTTGAAAGAAAAAAAAAAAATGGATTGTTATTTTTGAAAGGTGAATGTTTACTAGAAAAACTGGACATCTATTTGGATATGATTGACCCTATAATTATCAGTCACCAGAAGATACCTTTCAAAAATTATCATCCACATGTCGCTTGCTCTTTGCCTGTAATTTTTGCAATAGAAGAATATGGGTGTGGAGAATAAGGGACCGGGATTTCTTGGCAAACCACAATGACGACATCATGCAGGGCCTGTCCATCCTTGTAGTTTCATTAACAACAATACCTCAAAAAGGAATATCTACCATGTCTTTCAGAAATCTCGCTGTTTAGGCATTTTTCATAAATCTATGTAAAAAGAACATCTTGAATCCAAAGAAAGTTCCAAGGACCCAGAATAAACCCATACAGAAATCTAGTGGGTTCATGTTAACTGTCAGAGTTACGTCATCTAAAGCACTAAAAGCATACTCGAGTACACACATACATATACTTGCTGTGCCATTCCGCTCTAACTCAAGTAGGCTAAACAATATGCTAAAGCTACTGAACAATGCAAGTGCATTCCCCAAGCATTAGTGACAGACTTTTCCTTTTGGCTTATAACATACGCTTCTGTAATGGTTGAGATTGTTCTTTTTTTATCACATATGATACTTCTTTCATTTATATGTAGATTGTATCGGATATAGAAGAGGGCGTTGTGGGGTTAGGGAAACCACTATTTGAGTAGAGGATTAAAATCAGGAACAATTTATAAATAGTCAACGAGATCCTCCAAAAGCCCTTGTCTCTCGGACTAGCATTTTCGCAACCAACAACTCTATTATTTGATTTATTCTTTAAATACACATTTCATGATGAGTGATAATAATATCGGAAGGAAGCAACGCTTTAACGAGTTGTTTGAGGATATGCTGACTGACGACGAGGATGAATTGTTACAGCAACAACATGGCTCAAAAAGCAACAAAATGAATTCAATGGTGACACTACAACCAAGCAAGATTTCAACCTCTTCCCTAAACCCTGAACACTCTGCTCTACCTCCAAGCTATGTCGAAGCCACAAAATCAGCAGTCAGTATTAATACTTCTGCTACAAATGAAAAACAGACTTTCGATACATCCAAAAAGGGAAAGGAAATGGCGGGCGTTGGCGGTAATGAGTATTGGCTATGTCCTAGTTGGAGGAAAAGGACTGTTGGCCAAGTCAAGGACACAAAACCCATTCCTGATGATATTCCCTATTACCCAAGCAGCATTGCTAAAAGTACTAATGAATATTTACAACACGAATCATTCGAATTCGGACCCGAAAATATTCTGTGTATTCAATCAAGCTGGCACAAGGTAACTATTAATCCATACATTGATTTAGTTGTACTATTGTATTACATCGATAACTATACTTTAACTCAATATTTATTATACGTTTAGTCAACGACCATCCTGATCAGCAATGACCCAGATACAAAATATCCAGATCAAGTTCAAGTACAAGTCACTAGCACAGTATCAGGTCTATTTTCCAAGAAACCGACCATAAAAACCGAAGTAGACAAGAAAGCCCACCACATATTGAAAGTCAGAGGACTACGTGGCTCAACCGTATACATAAAGATTTCATTACCAATTGGATTACTCAACACATCATCATCATCATCGCCATCGTCATCAACAAAGTTCCCAGGGCTGGACATAAAAACCGACCACACCGACGTTCGTCTTTACACAAACATCTCCCAGCAAAGCCTCATCCTCCCCCCACTGAAATTCAATTTCAAAAACGGCAAAGCAATATTGTCAGACATCACCACTCAATATTTAACTGGGGACACCACCAACGTCAGACTCTGGGCCCAAGATATAAAATCCGAGGATGGCCTAGAATTTTCTGGTACCATGCGCACAATCGAATTTATCCGCATCCATGCCAGAAGAGCGTCAATCAGCCATAAATTCGGCGGCCTCTACCTCAGGGACAGCAACATAGGCCTTATAACTTGCATAAACAAAGCAGGAGGAATTAAGTTGGATGTGGTTCATTGCCATACCATCAATACGCATAGTTCGGTGGGAGATACTGATGGTCATATTATATTTGAGTCTGCCATAAATATTAAGGTGGATTTGGGTGATTCGATGTTTATTGCGACTCCTAAGTATCCGGATCAGCCGTATTTGGTTAAGGCTAGAGTTGTGGATGGGTCAATTAAGATGAAATTGGATGCTCCATTTAAGGGGTTGTTGAGAACTAGCGGGTTCGATTTTGATACGATTGTTCAGTTACCTCATAACGATGATTTGTTGAATCCTCCAAATAAATTGAAGAAGGGTTGTATGTATAGGAAGTTTAGTTATGGTGAGCATGAGGATGATCAGCTCATCAAATTGACCGTAATTAGGACTACCCATTATCAGACTGGATATCATCCAAAATAACACCTAGAATATCAAGCCTCTTTTCCCAAATAACTATTATTATTATTTTATTTTATTGAATTTATTTATTTTGTATCTTTTTGAAACTTGGTCAGAATGCACGATGCTTTGGGCAAAATGGGACCCCAAGAGTAGTTGCGTATCATGTGAGTGGTGATTAGGTCAAAATCTGAAGGCCCATTTCTGATTGCCATAGAGTTGATGACTAGCGAAATCTTTCCATTTTTATGCAAATACCTAACATGATTGTACTAATTTCCTGGCATAATATAATAAAGCATATTAATGTTGTTAACCATAAAAACTGAAGTATACATTAAATTGTCTAAAGCCATGAACTGTTTTTAAAATGTTGCTAGTCAGGCATTGATATAATGCAATTTTAATATATAGGCTGTATCAATTCATCCCAATGCTTTAAATTTACCTATGCACATAATCAATTATGAAAAAATCATGCATATTTGTATACAATTTAAAAGGTATTATTGGGTTATTTATTTTGTAAAGTAGACATAGCAAAAAAGGCTATAAATACTACACCAAAGTTCGAAGCAAAATGTTAATATTAGGAATTTCCTACAACGAATCCCTACAAACATTTTTACTACAAACTTGCAAATATTATTTTTGAATACCTTCAAGCCACAACCAGCCTACATAGTTTCAATACCTATTCATATACTATATATTATATTAAAATACCACCGCCTTTTCTTTTTTCTCAAACACTATACCAACTATGAGCATCTCCCCGAAGTTCAGGCGTGAATCAGATGGAGTAGTCTTTTCTGGTACACAAGTTATCGACAATGCCCGTCCTGCATTGGATTCAAGCGTAAGTCTATTATTAATTCCTATGAGTTATGATTTGTATTCATGTCTATATTCTTTAAATAATCGCTAACAATTTGGCGTACTTTTGTTTTATAGTTATTTTTCCATTATGATGGAAAGCTTGTTGATTATAGTACGATGCTTTTTATCATAAATTGTGAAATTGAGGAGGCAGAATACGGAGACACTATATCTATTACATTTAGTTATGTGATTGATGGAGAATACTGTGTTTATTCTGATATCTATGAAGCAGTACTATAAGAGTGACCATTTGATCAGATTCCACAAGACCTTTTAAAAAAGGGTTATATATGAAGGAGCTGATGGTTAGGCCAAAACTCAGTGGCCCACCATTTTTGCCTAAGGCCACATGGAATCCTGACCATTTGCAAATAAATGGTTGTGATCATCCATCTGGCTGCAATTGACCCTATAATTGCTGACCACCAAAAGGTACCCTTCAAAAATCATCCTCCATAAGTAGGTCTTGTTATCTTTTTTTTCTGGAATCAAAATCTCTGGTTAGTCAAGTCATTAGTTTCTACTTTGGCAGCATTCAGTTAAAAAATATTGCTGATGCTTTTAATATCTTTTTAGCATGTTGAGGTTAGAAACTTGATCAAATATATATATTTGCTATAACGTAAACTTTAACTAAATGAGAGAATATTTTTGAAGGGTCAATGTTAGATAATCAACTGTGATTACCCCTATAATCATTGGCGCCCACCAAAATTTACCCTTCAAAAATTATTACCCAAATTTTTAAATATAAAATTAATATTATTGTATTTGGACATGTGTGATATTAGTCCAAAGTTTTTAAAAAGTTGTTCAGTATAGCAACCTTAGCAATAGAAAACATGTATGGTTGTGTGTAGGTAAATTTATGCGGGACAGCATATTCACATTCTATTTAAATGGTATCTCAGTATCTTTTTATGAGGCCTGTGACTATTGTCATATCTTTTAAATACTCCTTTTCACAGGCAACTGATCCATATCTTCTCTTTCATACTTGCTTACTTTAAAATATCTACTACTTTTATAAATTACTTTTGTATTACCTGAAAATGCTCAAAGTAACTGTTAGTCTTGTTGGTTCTTTTATCCATACACAAAATCCAAGTAAAGTTCAAAGACATGACCATAGTATGGAAATTTACACTGGATATACATCCTTTTTGCAACTTATTATTGCTTCCAAAGCTATTCGACTTGAACAACAAGAGCAACAAGAGCTGGGACACAACCAAAATGATTAATTGAAATGTTTTATATTTCAATACCTCTACTATTCCGATTAATAAATGTCGATTGAATGAATCGATGAATAGTTCGTTACTCTGAAATCTCAGTTAAAGATGTCTCCTTCATCTTTTCTACCAGTTCGGATTCTGGTGTACACCAATATTAATATTTCATATTTAAATAGCACTGCTGTTCTTTCTTTTTATTTGTGTCACCAACTCTACAATAAACCAAATAGTTTAAAGTACATATCAATAGCAAATACCAAAATAACAGCTAATGATCAATAGCACCATTATTAAACAAAAATATAATATCTACATTAATATTCTTTGAAAAATAATTTCTGTTGTGTATAGGGTCAGTTTCACACCACCTTAGAGAAAATGTGTTCTCAGGAATAGTTACATATGGATTGACTGGTGATTGGGCCAAAATATGAAGACCTATATCACGTCTGATCACTAGTGAATTTCCACCATAAACTAACTACAAAACATATAAAAGATAATTGCGATAGTGCCCTCTTTTTTGATATCTGAAATTTTGGACACCCGATAACGATTTTCCAGACTTTTCTAAAACATCAGAGTAGCCACTTTTCTTTTTGTATTTAAAGTTTGTTTATATTAGATTTTAAACACAATTTAAAGTTTGATTATGAATCAATTAGAGCTAACTAAAGGTAAAAGAAACATTTGGATAGAATGCTAACCACTGTTGTGCTAGCAAACAGCAGTTAAAAGAGTATGGCATTTATGACGAAAAAAGCCACACCTTTGTGTTCGCCACATGCAGGGCTTATAGCCACCAACTGCTCCATTTCTCTTGTTTGTGGCATTTCAATTTTCTTTTGATGTAGATGGTGGCTACTGTTGTGGACTGTGAAAGCCATTTTTATCCCCAAGGCTCATAAAGTTTAGACTCATTTTTCTTTTATGCTATGCAATAGCTTGACCACCATCTTAGCTTGATAAGAATAATGCCAGTAGTTTTCTATTTTGGTAAACACTAAGTTTATATTATTCAGTAAATATGGTGCCTCTTTAGTGTGCGAAAGTTACTTTTGCCCCAGCAGCATAGTTCTACCTACAGGCGTGTAAATATAAAAGTGTATACATATCTGCGTACTGACTCCCTGCCACTCCAATCCTTATACACAAACTTTTCTTTTGTCAGGCTTATAACACAGGTTGCAATCGTAATAATCATATTCTTTTGCAGCTTCAGCTTCCTTAAATGTCTGATCGCGATAGCTTCTCATTTAGTCACAGTGATCACACTGAGTTGTTGAATAACCTCAAATTATTCCCGTGTACCTCTCCAGAGCAACTAGAAAAATCCCCATATAAACCAAAACGAACAACAATAAAGTGGTCTCCAGAAATGAATCCTTCAAGCACAAGCGACAACATAAGTCACCGCCAAATACCTCACTGTGTCCAAAGAAACTTGACACCCAAATATTCTTCTTCACCAAGTACATTCACTCAACCAGCAGGGCCCGCTAGAATCAAATTTGGGAATGACTCGACCTCAGGCAACTCACCATCCAAAGTAAACTGGGATGCACTCAGGAACTGGGTCCAACGAGACATCACCACAACGTCGTCCACAAACATCCACAGCTATACTCCTACACTAAGATTCAAGAGCAAAGAAAGCGCCTTTTGTGAGCCAGAGCGCCCATTTACAAGCTACCTGCTTCGTCACTCTCACGAAATACCCGACTGGAATGTCATGCCAAAGGGTCGACTGACGCTATTCCTTCCTGGCCATCCAGTATTTCGTGCCAATTCTCTTGGCCACTTCAATGTCGGAAGCACGAACTTTCTAACACTTTTAAAGAATCTCCGCGAGGCCGATAATGATGAAAGCAAAGGTGGCATGAGCAATATCAAATCCCAACCAAACGATCTATTCTGGCTAGACATCTCTGATCCCGATCCAGAAGAACTTGAATCTTTAGCAGGCATCTTTGATATTCATCCACTTACTATTGAAAACATCCTATATGACCCACCGTCTACAGATAAATACGAAAAGTTCAAGAATTATGACTTCATTTCGTATCGTATGATCACATCTGGCACCAAATCTTTTGCAAACGATAGTGCCATTTCTAAATCAAGTACGTTTGTGAATAACACAAACTACGAGCCAACGATAAAAGCCAAGATGTCCAACCACACCAACACCAACGGTATTAGTACTCATGACAAGGGCTCTTGCCCGATTGCATCACCGTCAATACTCAATACAATAACAAACAAACTCGAAAAGATGCGAAAATCTCTGTTTCACAGGAAAACAAAGGAGGAGTACAAAGATTTTGCAGACTATTTTTTCAACAGTCCGCCATCATCATCATCCACGTCCACCTCTTCACCATATTCGACCTCTTCTTTTGTTGGAAATAAGCAACCACGAAGCTTACTGACCTTGCCTCGATACATAAAATACCACATTACTGCAGACATCCCTGGAACCAAAGCACAAGCCACAAAAAGGGCAAAAAACATTCAAAAAGAATTCGAAACCAACACTTTGCCATTTGATCTTGCCATCCAAAGCATTCAAGACCAAAAACAACATGATAATACCAAAAGCACTCCGCTGTTTATCATCATCCTACCAACTGGTATAATTACATGTCACCATAGCCACCACCCCCAGCACCGATTCAAAGACAACAGTCACAGCGATTCTGGCGGTATTGATGTGATGGTTAGAAGCTCCATGGCAAGACTGTCATTTGAATGCAAAGAAAAAGTTCACATAAATCCATACTATATTAGTTATTGTATTATCGACGAAATTGTTAATACAATGTTACCGATCTGTCATGAAATGGAACTCGAATCTGAACGAATTGATCATCTTGTATTGGTTTTGCATGGTACTGATGATGATGACAACAACAACAACAATAATAAGAAAAAAGCCCAACTTCTTGATCGAATTAATGATCAACGTCGACAAGTACTCTGGTTCATGGGTTTACTTGGGGGAAAAAAGGATGTTGTTAAGCAGTTGGAACGTCAAATAAAGGATATTGCAAATAAGCTGGCTTCAAAGATATCCACAAAAGATACACATCGTTATCACCACAATATTAATGACCAAGCTGGTAGAGATGAGGAGGTTGTTGATACAGATAGCGACGAGCACTCGAATGGAAAGGATATTATTTCTGGATATGAAAGTAGCAACACTACTGAAAATGGCCAAACAAGTCCACGATTTGATGTGGGTGATTATGAATACGAAGTCTCAGATAACCCCGAAATGGAAAACTCGTCGAATATAGAAGCTACATATTCACTTACATCGATCTTACAAAGCGAACAAGAAAAAACACCACTCAAGACCACTACCACTACTAATAGTTTCAGCAAGCTCGACAACATTCAAGTTCCGGGCCAAATTGACTCAGATAATGAAGACAACATTTTGAGTTCCTTAAAGTCCTGGGCAGATCTATCTCGATTTCTTAACGATATTCATGACCATATCCATGTAATGACCACCTCAGTCCAACAAAGCGAATCTGTCCTTTCAAGATCCAATGTGGATTATATGTCACGAATTAGTCTGGAAATTACCCAATCCTCTGAAGAAGGAAATAGGTTGATGAACAGACTAACCAGTGTTAATGTATTGTTTATGCCCCTTTACTTGGTTGTTGGTATATGGAGCATGAAAGTTTATGTTCCTGGGCAAGCAGATAAAGGGATTGCAGACTTCTTGTTGATGAATGGGGCGATGGCTGTTTATAGTATGATATTTGTGTATTTTATGTGGAAATATGATTTTTAGAGACACAAGCTGGTGATTTTTTATTTTTGGCTTTTTATCTTTATTTAATTTTATCAAGATATACAAACTTTATAAAAAATTTTGTAATTGATATATTGCTACTATCTTTATTCGAATATGCTTAAAATTTCAAAAAAAAAGATATCAATATGGTATACTAATAAAAACACTTGTTCTTTTTTTTTGTTTGTTTCTGGTTATTTTTGTTGGTATTGATGTTTGGGGTATCAGTTACTCTTCAGTATAAGATACATTTCTTACAATACAATCTTGTGAATCTTGAACATCAGAGACAATTGAACAACTTTCTTGAATGGCATTATTGTTATGGTTCTGACATGCTTGACAATACATATTCAAAGAAAACGAAATAGTTGCATAAGGAGGTTCTCCACCAGGTCTACATTGAGGGATAGCCAAATAGCTTTTAATAAGCTCTTGTTTATTAACCACATCAGGCAAATAAAAGTCCTCATTATACTTGTTTAGTGAAAAACTATCATTTATGTTTATAGAAACAGCATCATCACCATCGCATTTAAACATAACAAATTTTCTGTGCTTATCTTTCTTGTCCTTCTTTTCCTTTGTAACACCCTGGCCATCAATTGAAGATGTCAACATATCTTCATTCATCTTGGTCTTGGAAACATAAAGCCCAGCATAATGGATTTTCAAATCAAATTTCCAATCCAAATGTCTAGAACAGATGGCTTTCTTGACCACCTGTTTTCGCTGTTGTTGTTGTCCATCAACAACGCTTGGTCCAATATTTGGATAAAGTGTACAAACATAAATTTCAAACACAATATTCATCAAATTTTCGATTTCTATTTTAGTCAATTGCATCAAATTCTCAATCTGTCTGAATTTACCAAAACCTTCTCTATCATCATCATCATCATCTTCTTCTTCTGTGGGCCCAAATGGATGTTTAGGAATAAGATTATTTTTGTACACTACAACGTAATGTGTCAAATACATTATTTGTAACTTGATAACAGCTCCACAAATTGCTTTAACATATCCCTGGCATTCTTCGATCTTTACAAAGGGTGTTCCTGATTTGATAACTGTAGGACGCATATCAAATACAAGTCGATTGATTTCCTTTTTTGCACAATACGTGTTGTATATTTTGTTTTTACTGACTGCTTCTAATGCATTAGCCCTGACATTATCAGAAAAGCCATAGGCGCTGAGCATTTTGCTTTCCAATATGGATTTATGACATTCTTGGACTAACAAATAGGCTTTTGTATAGATGTCTGGAATGGTTTTCAAAATATTGAAGTTTACAAAATGTTCAAAGTCAACTATGTCTGAAGACTGAGCGCTACCAGCACCGCCAGATAGGGATAATAACGGCAAAGAAGAAGAAAAAGAAGAAGAAGAAGAAGGAGTCTGTGCTGACATTGTTTTCAATAGCCAAAGTAATTCAATAGTTAATAGGTTGTAAAAGATGTTGGCTAAAGTTTCAAAGAAAAGTATTTTTTTATTATATAGATTTTTACATTTGTTTCCAAAAACAAGCACATTTATATCATTCAGGTTACTGTATCCATATAAAACTCTTTGAGCAATTTATTTAATTATAATGTTTACTCAACTCAGTATATAACTCTATAAAAGTACCTTTCGCTGGATAATTTCATATAATTTCAATGTTTTTTTTTCTCGTGTTGAGTAAACGTGCAAGTTGGTTAGAGTATAATATTGGTCACGTGATATACCATAATGTGCCCACAAAACACACATCCATATCCTACTCTATATAAATATATTCTATTAAAAATAACATTACTATAAACTAATTTTTATGATGGATGAAGCGGGTTCATATAACCCAAACAACGGAAGCAATGATAGCGGGCATAAAACAATTGAGTATGTAGTAAAGAGGAATGAGGCTGGAAGGCTGGTTCAAAATTTTTTGATCGCTAGAAACCATGATGAGAAAAAAGGTTCGCAACTGACTAGAAAGGATATTCTCAATCTGTTCAAGAACCATATGGTATATGTGAATGACAGACGGGCCAAGGATCGTAAACATGTACTTGCGGAAAATGATGTTGTCAAGATTATTGTTGAAGATAAAATAATTCGACTACGTATAGCGAAAAACTTGGGATTAAAGGTTGTGCATTTTGATACTTGTGGTAAGCGTGGTGGTGGGAGTATTGTTGTGGCTTGGAAGCCTACTGGAACGAGCCTGAATGATGTCAAGGAATATATAGTCGATTTGTTATATGATCAAGCATTTGTTACTGAAGATGGTGGCAAAGATGGTCAAAAATTGTTGCTTGACGAAGAGTTTGTGCCTATTTATGACTTAAAAACTCAAATGAATGGCTTGGCATTGCTTGCTCAAGGTAGTGCCGTAATCGAAAATTTGAACAGGCAGATAGAACGCTCTGAGTTGAAGTTTGAGTTCAGAATGTTGTGTCATCATGCCATTGAATTACCAGACAACAAAATAGCCTCATTCAAGGACATAAAACCTCATAATTCGAGATTAATTGGTAAGGACAATGGCTTTGACAACTCCATTGATACCCAAATTGGATCGTGGTTGGATTGTCAGAATCTAACAAAAGATATCCTTAACCACATCACAATAAAGGTCGAAGAAATCACACAAAGTCTTGCTTCAGGAAAAATAACAACAGTGACCGTAAGTGTGAGGGGAACAAAAAAGGGGCAACTTGTTGTAAAAAAGATACTTTTCGAACTGGGCTATCCAGCCATTGGAGCTCAGCTCTATACAGTTCCGCTACAAAGGGGATCAAGAAAAGGATTATTCATTGCATTGATAGGAATCGAATTTAAGGACATGGATGACAAGATTGTGAGCATAAAAGAGCCCGAGCCAAAGAAGTTTGAAAGTGCTAGAGCCAGAGAATCAAAATTCTTTCAACGAAAATTCGATTCCATAAAACAAAGTATTTCTGACAACAGCAACAGCAATAACAATAACACTACACTTCCAACTGAAATGAATGAAAATGGACATATAATTAACCCACTAAACGAAATATCTTTCCTCAACGAAGTCACATACGATCCAACCACATCACTGCCTGCCGCATACATCGTAGGTACTAAAGACTTTTGCGGACACAAATTCAAAGTCTCCAAAGATACACTAATTCCAAGAAAGTGTACTGAGGCACTAGTCAATGCGTCTATATCTCATATCGAAAGAATGCTCAGTGTCGTTGTCAGTAGCTGCAAGAAAAAAATTAGAATCCTTGATTTGGGAACAGGTACTGGGTGTATACTACTCTCAATCCTAAAACACGACTTCAAGTCTTTAACCAAAGGTGTTGAGTTGACTGGAGTAGGAATAGATATTAGCCCAGAAGCTCTAAATATTGCTCAGACAAACATTGAGCTACATGGTCTATCAAACAACTGTAAACTACTAAAGACATCCTTTACTGAAGTTTCGAATAACAAAGAACTACTCTCCTTGGGACCATTTGATATTGTAGTTTGCAATCCACCATATCATTCTAAAAGCAGCCTGGACAAATTTTCGCTGATCGGGAATGGTCGTAGTGCATCGGGTATTTTACATGAGCCCCTGGTTGCTTTGGTAGCTGATGGTAATGATGACTTTTCTGCCTATAAAGATATTCGTGCTAGTCTCAGCAGCAGCAGCAGTATTAGTAGTAGTAGTAGTAGTAGTAATAATAGCATCATTTATAGTGCATCTTTGGAATCGGAGATAACCAAAAAGCTAGAAATATCCCAGAACAACAACAACAACAACGATAATAGCACTGGCGTTATGGCATCCGATGGAGTCCTTTTTTTGGAAATCAAGAAAGGAACTCAAGACCAAGTTACAAGGATCTTCAAGGGTTGGAATACCATTACTCAATTGAAAGACGCATATGGATATATAAGATGTCTTGGATTCCAAAAGAAACCCGAATAAAACTTGATAAATACATTCTTTTTGTGTACAAAATAATTGTTGTTTATTTTTCGTGTTCTTTTAATTACACATATGTTTTACTGTTATCATGTTGCCTCGTTTAACTGGGAAGGAGCGATACTTTAAGTATGTATTATTCAAAATAAGATAGGAATAACTAAAGTTATGTAATAAGACTACTAAAGTTTCTCTTCCAAGCTCTCTCTCCCTGTTTCTATTTATAGTTGATCCCAATACTAGGAGATGTGTTAGTAAACACATCCCTATATAATATATTACATTTCATGCTTGAGGATTTTTGCTCAGGGAATCATCAAAATACCTATTGTATGGCTTTAGCATTTAACCTCTTTTAGGTAAGTACAAATACCAGCTGTGTGGAGTATTATGATGTTGTGATCATGTGTAAGTGGGATGGGAGTCAAATCAAGGGCCATGATTAGCAATGACCCACAAGGTTAGTTCCACTTGGACATACCTGATGAGTGGGGGCCAGGTGGTCAGATATTGAGAGCACCTATAAACAAAGGAGTAGGGTTAGTAATTTGGCGCCCTTTAGTAGTCTTATTTTCTCTTATATCTATTTATTTTAATAAACAACTACTTGCATCAGGTAAAACGTTGCCGTTTTACATCAATGAGGCTTTAGGAATGTTATCACAACTTTACTTTTTGCTTTACTAGACAACTCCAAAACTAAAACATGATTTAAATAATTAAGAGTTATGATGTGTATTTAATTGTTGTTTATGAATTGATACAATGCGTCAAGTGATATTTTGTGGATCAATGGTTCCAAATTTATCGGCTCAGAAGAGCTGTTTATCCATGAAATTGATAGCTTATAATTTGAGCCTAAACTATCCAAACACCATGTTTTATAATCTCTTTTATTTAGTCCGTCTATGTCTTTTCCGGATACTTTCTTGGCATCAATTGATATTGACCACTGTTTGACAAGAGACTAATATTGTTAGTCATATCTAATACAATAAATATAAATTTACTGAAAAGATAATGTACTTGCCTCGTTTGCATTGTCTAAGCTCTTTGAAATTTCGATTCCTCTTGGATCAACTAATAAGCCAACACCTATGGCCTTCAATACTGCTTCTTTTAGACTCCAAAGCTCCATAAGATGTTCTATGCGTGATTCCCTTGATGTACTTGTCTGACTTGTGCCAAAAACCGATTCTTTCTCTCTTGTGGTAAGCTATGATGGTTATTTTTTCAGTAACAGTAATAGCAATAATGAATAAATAATCATCTAAAGGCAACAGAATTATACATTAGTATTAAAAAATGCGTATATCCAATACCTACAATTGTCTCAAACGTTGATTCAATATCAGACTCAGGAACTTCCTCAATCATTAAGCGTGATACAACATCAATGCCTATTTTTCCTGTTATTACAAGTGCTACCACTATCCAGTCCCCATCGTGTGTTATATTAAAATCGATATTTGATAGCCCAATTAATAATCGTTTTGACTCTTTTGACTAATTGAAATTACAGATGATAGTCACAACAGTTAAAGTATTGATTTGGTTAAAATTTTGACATTTAACAAAATAATATACAGTCTGGATAATATCCTTACCAGGATTGGCCTGTTGTATTTATTAGTGGTTATAGAAATGTTTTTGAGCTCGAATTTTTCACTATCTAATAGTTGACTAATTGTATATCTTAAAAGTGCTCTTCCAACTACAAATTTATTTAAGTCACGTTCTAATCTGAATTTGTCGGTCCGATCCATCTCTTCTTGACATAACCATTCTTTAAATTTCTAGTTAATGTTAATTTATAGATTCCAGGTTAGACAAGTTAATTGTTGTATGGAATGTATATAAAAGATTATAACATATATTAGTCAAGATATCTTACTTTCAAGTTATGAATCTGTTCTGTGAGTTTTAATGCATAGACATGAATATATTCCATAGAGTTAGTCGTTTTTTGTTAATATTGGTTCAACCAAGACATGCCTGCAGAGATGTTAAACATTGATACTTCCAAACAGAGAGGAATGGCTAGTAATTATGGGCCGACTCTCAATTTGAGCTTTTACTCATCAAAACATGCAACCAATGAGAATATTATATTTCATTTATTAAATACAATTTTTAGTGTATGTGGTATATAACTGCCTTCACAGGAGTTATAAAATGTTTTATCATCTACTCATCAAAACATACCATAAAATCAGCCCAAAAAAACACAATTAAATGATATAATAATATAATGAAAGGGAACTTATGGCTTGGGCATTTACTCCACACATCATATCAAAAACAAGCGCAGGATAAATACTGAGCATGTAAAAATACCTCAGTAAATTATTGCTTACTTTTCGTTGAGAGAAAATTCATGTAATTAATCAGGATTTTTTAGTGTATTTCATGTGATACCAAGGATTTCCTACACAGTGGATTCCCTATTCGTTTGCTCAACCAAGCTGCTATAAATATGAGTCAAGCAAGTGTTCAAGACAAAAGAAATTTTATAATCCTTACCTTTACTTTTTTTTATCCTCTGCTCTCTTTTATTTGATCTTAAATACACAACCAATGGAATATCCATACAGACCAGAATCTGAAATCATCCCCAGCAACAATAACCAAAAGTTGGTGGCTCGTGATATTAAAAGAACTGTTGAATGGACTATTGAATTTCTTTGTGTTATATACTATCACACGACATTAGAAAAAAATGCCAATCAAGAGTGGACAACAACTATATCTTCAGAATTATGGCAAGATGGAATGGAAAAAATAATTGATAGTATTCCTAGTTTTGTTGAAATGGTGGTTGGAATCATTAAGCAATACCGTGAAAAGAAATTGCAACATTATCAATATCAGAATAGATATGGTAGCAACATTACTATTGTTGATGTCGATGATGATGATGATGCCAATTCTGAGGAGAATGTTGTTAGCGGTAATGACAGGTGTTTGAACATTTTGCCAGCTCATGATGAAATTTGTAGACAAGTTCTTGTGATGAAGCTAATTATGGACCACCTCATTATCGACATCAATTCGATTAATCAAAAAGCTACCCACAGCAGCACCAGAGAACATATTGACCAATTTTCCAAACTGATTAAGGAACTGTATCATATGCGTTGTAGACTGCTCGATGAAGTTTCTTGCCAAATTGCTGGAATGTATATTATTGAGATCCCTTCAAAGTTTTGCAACAATGATGGGTTTGGATATATTCCAGTTATAAGAAATACCAAACTTCATTTTACACCAAGCCTCAAGAGTCGTCTTTGTCGCCATAATCATCTGTTTGGGCAAAAGTTAACTGTTGGGATTGATAACATGTTTGAAGATTTTATTGCTACTTACAGAGACACAATTCTTGAATCAATCAAAACAGCAGGAAGAAACATCTTTGTTAGTAAACCCAATTGCTTTAAATTTTTAAATTTCGATGGCCAGTTGTTTTGCAATATTGATTTGAATACCAATCTTGCTGAAGAAGGAATAACTGAAGACAATATTTATACGACACCACAAATTGAAATTACTTGGGACCTCTCATTCCGTCCACTTTGTTGCGAACTGCTTTACAAAACCACCCTAGGAGCCACCCAGCATTTCGAAGTCTGCAATGATTGTCAGCTTTTACGGTTTGCAAATACTTTAGCATTTCGTTATAATTTATTTGTTGGTAGTGATGAGATTTTGGCAAGACATTTAGTGTGGATTGAAACTTGCTGTAATGAAAATAGGCTAATCCCTTTGATCTACCAAGACAATAATAATAATAGTAATGGTAGTAGTAGGGTTTCTAACGGGTATTATGTTATTGAGATTATGGATTTTAGTAGTGAGTTACAGAAAGAGGTTTTTAAATTGTCTTTTATGGATCTGAAAAGGAGATATAAGGAATATAAAGGCTTTTATAGTTTGTTGGATGCGCTTACACCCAAAGTTTGGTAAGCAACATTGGCAAATATAAACAACCATTTAAATGGATAATCCCTATCTTTCTTTATTATAGTTATTTTTGACTTTTTTTTGTTGGTATTCATTATTATAAAAAGAATACACAAGAAAAAAATAAAACTAAAAAAGATACAATAGTGATAATGATAAAGAAAGTATAAAATTAAATACAAGTGATAAATTGAAATTATTTGCTATATAAAATTATAATATTTGAGTCTAATATAATATAGTTTAGAAAATGACTCATTTGGGTTATTTAACCATTCACTGAGCCGTTAGCAAAATATTTACATGGCCATATTATTGTGATTGTCCTTGGGACTGTCCCTGTTGATTAGGATCCTGAATCTGAGGCTGAGGCTGACCTTGCTGGTTAGGATCTTGAACTGGTATCACAATATTTTGGATCTGGTCAACAACTTGACCATTACTCACACCCAGATTTTGAGGCTGCTGCTGTGGCTGAGAGGGATCCTGGGGTTGAGGCTGAGGTTGGCCTTGCTGAGATGGGTCTTGAGGCTGTCCCTGAGGATGCGTAGGGTCCTGTGATTGTCCTTGGGGCTGTCCTTGATTATCAACTGGAGCAGGATTTGAGAACGAGGTCTCCAGCATTGTTGTAAATTCAGGAGGAGGAACGGAAGGAGGGGCAGCCCCGTAGTCAGGTTGTGGTTGTGGTTGTGGCTGTGGCTGTGGTTGAGGAGCAGTTCCGTAGTCAGGTTGTGGTTGCGGTTGTGGAGCAGTTTCATAACTAGGCTGCTGGGGCTGTGGAACTGCTGTACCATAACTAGGCAGTTGAGGCTGAGGCTGAGGTTGAGGAACACTTCCATAGTTAGGCTGAGGTTGTGGTTGTGGTTGAGAGACAGTGTTGTAACCTGGCTGCTGGGGCTGGGGCTGAGGAACATTATAATAACCAGGCTGAGGTAGTGGCATTGTATTATACCCAGGAACAGGCTGGGGCTGTGGAGTAGTCATATAGTACGCAGGAGGCTGGCTTGGATAATATACATTTGGTGGCGAAGATACTGATGTTGGGAATGGAACAACATCACTTGAAGCAATTGTACTACGCTGACCCCAAGATATAATATCGTTCCTATTGGCATTGATAGTAACAGTAACAGTAGTGGGTGGTTTATAATTTTTATCAGTACTGCCATTCCAGTAAAGAATAAAGTCGTTGTAGTTGACCCTAGTTGTAGTGCTAGTTTCTTCTGGATAACTGTCGCTATTATCTCTATTGCCTGAACTGCCAGGATTTCTTCCACCAGAACCTGGCCTTGAAGGAGGAGGTGCATCGCCTCTAGTATCGCCATTATCACTATTATCATTGTTATTATTTCTACCACCTCCACTGGATTTTGGAGGCGGAGCCCTATCTCTATCAACACTAGAATCATCATCATTTTTGCTACGGCCAGGACTACTAGGCGGTGGTGCTCCATTTCTACTAGATCCTTCATTGGTGTCTTCATTGCTATCATCATTGTTTCTATTTCTGCCACCGCCTTGAGTTGGTTCTGGTGCCCTTTCACGATCACCACCATCATCGAAACTATCATTTCTATCGTCATTATCTGATTGACGCCCCCCTCTGCTAGGCGGCCTGCCTGTTGGTTCGGGAGCACTATCACGGCCGTTATCAGGATCTCGGCTATTTCTGCCACTGTCGCCGTTGTAGTTATCTCTAACTGTATCTGTGACTGTGACTGTCATTTGGTCTTTAGAGTCGCCACCGGTTGGTCTGGGACCACCTAATGTTTGGGTAATAGTAACTCCAGTTACTGGGCCAACAGAATATCCGGGATTGTTGTTATTATACCCGTTATTATAGCTACCGCCATTGTTATTATATCCATTATTATAGCTACCGCCATTGTTGTTATATCCATTATTATAATCACCACCATTATTATTGTTGTTGTTGTTGTATGGCGAACCAACATTCTGCATACTATCTTGAGGTGGTTGAAGAGGCTGGTTATTTTGTGGTTGCTGTTGCTGTGGAGGTGGAGCTTGCATTCCATTTGGCACTTGAGCAGCAGGTGTTACTTGGTCAGAACCATTGAGGGATTGTACGTTAGGCATAGGAGGAGGGCTTCCACCGCCATTCTGGTTTGACAAAGGCCCAGATGGTGGAGGAGCTACATTTTGTGGTAAAGATTTGACGACTGGGGCAGATGCATAAAGTGTGAGCACAACAAATAGTGTACCTAGCTTCAAGTTCATCTTTTAGCTATGTACAGAGTATAAATAAATATATATATAGATGTGTGTACGTATGTGTCTGATTTAGTAAACTAAAATCTTTATATTGCTTAGGGATACAAATTCAACAGCCCTTTGTTGTTATGCCACAATACTATATTATTGGTTATCAGGAAATAGGGCAATACCAAGGCTTAAATTATTCAAGGAGAAATAGTAGGAAACAAGCAACAATTGAAACGAAATAAAGAGTTGTGTGGAGACAATCTAAGGGATTCAACAACTTTTATATAAATGCGCATGCATATGTGTAAGTGTGTAGTAAAGTTTAGATTCGTTACATTCTTGGCCTTATTTTAAAGAGCCATTTTGATCTGCCATTGTATGTATCTACCATTCAGGTAGGCAACTATTAGATGATCGAAATTGATTCTGAATCCAATCAAATAGGATATGCAAATCTAAAATGTGGTGTTTTTCCATCATCATCACTATTAAAATACAGTTTTCTTTGACTTTTTAATTCGGCCTGTACTGTTTTTGAAGAGGGCTATTGATTCGAGGTTGTGCGTAAACAGGTTTTGAGGAGGCAAAACTTAATACCCATCAGTAGAAGTATCAGTGGCAGTGTTTTGATTTATGATGTAAATTGGAATCAGTGGTTAGATGTGGCAAGCTTGATTTGCCTCGATATCAAAATCTCATTTCTATCTATCTACTCTTTTTTTACTTGGCATCTTTGTGGGCTCACAAAGACTATTAACCCAATTTCTCTTCTAATAAGGCAGGATATCCTTTATTTTGATCAAAATCCATATTTCAATACATTTGAAGTAATCATCACTAATCGATACCCTATAATTACATTTCCATCATACTGACTCAAGAAAACTGATTAAAGCTTGAATAAAAATGTATTCTAATACAGAAATGGTTTGATTCCACAAGGCCTTCGACGAAAATGGGTTGTTGTTCTTGGGAGTTGCATTCCGAATGGCTTGTCATTGGGCCAAAGTCTGATTAGGACCCCACTTGTGCGTACTTCCCCATACAATCAGTCTCAGGTCAATATTCACCGTCTTGCTACCCAAATTTTGAAAATAACGTATGACCTTGCACAGGAATCATGGATAAATGACAAAAATACTTTATCTTTGGTTATGACAATGGCAAGAGATTATGCTGAAAACTTCAACTAAAAGAATTTGACTTCATTTTGACTATTTCCAACTCACCACCCTT
>JANBPU010000201.1:0-28594 GCA_027575805.1 Mycoemilia scoparia | reverse complement strand
ATTCTTTGTAACAAAGACCACAAACCCCTTCCACAAAGACCGCCCATGGATCACACAACCTGGGCCAACCAAGTTTACTTAAGCTTCTCACATCATGCCAAAGGGCCGGCAAAGACGACGTTCCCTTTACAAGTAACCTATCATATTCGCCCCTCCTTGAATAAGCTCACTCCCGTTACATTTGACAGCGCTCATGCTAGGAGCGGCCTACATTATATATCGGGCCTTGCCCTCTGTCCTCTTCTTTTTCTTTAGTTTTTATCTTCTTATTTCACAAATAAAACTCAAACTATTATATAACGATTAACTTCCCCGTCGTTACATGCAACTCTTGTGGACCCGTTTTGCCCAAAGCATTGTGAACTTTAACCATGTTCTACAATCCAACTTGGGGGGATAACAGTTCCATTCAATATCAGGATATGGATCATGATTTTTGAAGGCCATCTTTTGGATTAATTGTGGACAATTCATTATATCTGTGTGGTCTTCTTTCTATCAAACCTCATGTTGAATTGACTTCAGTTTGATGATGATGGTTGTTTAATTTTACTTTCAATTAAAAGTAAAATAAAGCTTATTTGATCCTCAAATCCTGATCTCTAATAAACATACAGTTTACTAAAACACTTTAGATGGATCACCCATTTTCATTTAAATCTTTGTGAAATTAAACAATTTAATATAATATTATACAGTTAAGAACGAATCCTAGAGTTTATTTAGTGCAAAAGTAAAGGTTATAAACACACACTAAATTTAATAATAAACTTAGGCGGAAGCAGCTTGGCGACGAGCAATGCTATCCTTGCGACCTTCAGCCTTGCGGGAAATGATCTTCTTACGGTCCTCGTTCTCGTAGACCTTGGTGATGGCGACGTTGGAGGGGTGGACACCAACGGGGACAGAGCTGCCATTGACCTTTTCGCGGGCAAGACCCTTGATGTGGATGACCCACTTCTTGCGGTAGACGGCCTCAACCTCACCTTCACGGCCCTTGAATTGACCACGCTGGACAATAACCTCATCACCCTTGCGGATAGGAAGAGCGCGAACACCGAGCTTCTCGCGGAGATCCTTGTTGAGGGTGGAGGACATCAAGCGGTGACGCTCACCACCGGAGGCGGTGAAGTGAGCACGGCGGCTCTTGCGGCGAGAGGAAGAAACATCTGCAAAAAAAACAGTTATACACACACATACACACATACAGGTGGTATTAGAGTTACATGCCTGGTAGATAAATTGGATGGTTATACTAGACCCCTCTCCTTATTGAATATGTACATTTTTCCTGCTCGCTGCTGTATTTTTAACCGTTCAGCCACAAAGGAAATATATAATATTTCCGGCTGACATTCATATTTATATAGGGATAAATATGAATGAAATGAAGACCGCCAATATTCCCCATACAATTCCTTCTCTATATCAACTACTATTAGGAAGTAGCAATGGTAGATTCGGAATGAACAGGGAATTGGCGACCTGGGCATTGCAACAATACACTAATACAGGGGCATCAGGATTGTGTGCGTACCAATTGTGAAGGTGAAGTAGGTTGGCATTACAACATATGGCACAATGCGTGTCTCAACAAGTATAGGAGGTAATATGTGTAAAAAGTACACACGAATACTCTTTACTTGGCGGCGGATGGATGCTGCTGTAGTAGACACTTACCAACGGAAACCTTCATTGTGTGATGGATGTATTGGCCTAATGGATGCAGCTAAGTACTGGTGCGTGAATTAGAGCAAAAAGAGGAGGATTCAACTGATGGAAGCAATCCTGGGTGGTATTATAATCTCAGCATTGTGCTGCTTGGATGCGTTTCTATCCACGCATGTATATCTTTTTGGCTTGTCTCTGTGGTGCGTATGGATTTCTTATTGGATACAAATCCCCAATCCATGGCTGGGTCTGTAAAAGTGGCGCTGATCAGATCTTTGATTGATCCAAGATCAACAGAAATAAAAATAAAGGTTTTATTTGCACACAAAATTATCTTTTGGCTGATGGAAGAAAAGATGGCTCAAATACCAAGTTTTGTTGGCAGTAGAATCGACTATCACCACCATCATTATCGTTGAATCCATGAAAAGGCACGCGGAAATTATCATTACTATAATCAAGCTTAGTCTATGAAAACCAAATCAGTAACTGCTGATCGAACGCTTACTATGAAGACAAAGTTGGTACATTTTTGTAGTTTGCCCTTTTCTTTTTCTTCCTCCCTCGCCCATTAAGCTTGTTCTATTCCTCAGATCACAAGCCATTTTGTCTGTGTGCTTGTCATCTCTAGCATAATGTATTCTGTGGGTAGGATAAGAACTCGATTATCATTGCCGATAGCAGCTACCAGACTATCAACCACAACCGTAGCATCAACAGCATATAGGTTATTCAGGGCCACTGGTATTAATGGCAATGGCGGGGCTAATAGAGCATCGCCTATGATGTTTTATCGAAAACTGCATTCGCAAAACGACGATAATGGAAATGAAAGTGGACAACAGGACCCGAAAGCTACTTCTGATCCATTAACAGAAAAACAAGAGACACAGAATAACGGAGAAGAGAAACAGACAATATCGCAAGAACAGCTCAAAGTGTTTTCTAATATCGAGAAGCATAACGAGTCAAGCATATCATCAACACAAGGCGATAATAATGATAATAACCAACAAGCTCCAGCTAAAAAAGAAGATAATAGTGAAGCTGAATCCGAGAGCATTGACTCATTTGTAAAGAGATTAGCACACAAAGAAACCACTGAGGAAGGTCAGGAGAATGATACTGAGTCGGGCTCTTCACCAGCATCATTCAATAAATCAAAAAGAGGACGCAAAAACCACCCAAAGCCCTGTAAATCCAGCTCCTCGAACAAAGACGACAAAAATGAAGGCCCGATTACAATAGACTGGGAAACAATAAACCCCCGCAAGCTCCACGTCTCGGTGATCGGACGAACTCCCGTCGAACAAGTCCCTACCCTAAAGCATAAACTAGACCGCGTCCTATTCAATCCTGGAGTATACTACCTTAAAGATCCTCGCACAAATGTATACAATTTCAATCCATACCTTGAACATATAACCCAGCCTGAAGAGTTTGACTATGATAAGCTTACGCCATACATCACATCGTCTAAGGATGTGGACTTGATAGGCCATGCTAGAAGACGCGGTAAACAGTTTGTGGGATCAACTTCTTCAATGACACATATATTGTCCCATCTGTATTATGTTGTGTCGCATTGGAAGCCGGTTAATATTTCGGATTTGAGTGAGGCGTTTGTTGATATGCCGACTGGGTTTACGAGGGCTATGAAGTATCCGGCTTCTATATTTTTGCGATATAGCGAAGAACAGGTTGAAGCCACTGAAGGCGATGAGGAGGGTAGCGAAGGAAAAGTCAGGGGTGTTTATGCCATTGATACAGACAAGAGTTTCGATGTTGAGGACAGCATTTTGATGATATTGGGTAAATCTATGGAAAAGCTGGTGGCTACTACCCCAAAAGAATTTGAAAAATATAAGAAAATCAATTTGACAAGTCAGCACGAAACTGCTACTGATAACGCCAAGGTTGAGGTTAAGGATGAGACTGATAATGATGCTTCTAGTGAAACTGCCACAGCAACTACATCCGAATTACTACAACAAGACAAAGAAACCTACCACTACTCCGAATATGGCAAATTTGTCTTACGATCCCAACTAGATTGCCGAGACCCCCGTCTCCCCAACCCAATCTTTGACCTCAAAACCCGCGCCGTTCTAGCCGTCCGTCTTGACATGGACAACTATATGGTTAGCCGCGGATACCAAATAACCAAGCACCACGGAATAATGCAATCCTTTGAGCGTGAATACTACGACATGATCCGATCTGCCTTCCTTAAATACAACTTCCAAGCCCGTATTGGCAACATGGATGGCGTGTTTGTAACATACCACAACACCGCCAAAATCTTTGGGTTCCAATATGTGCCCCTAGAGCAGATGGATAGACATATATTTGGAAACAGTATTACTGGTAATCAGTCATTTAATGCGGTTATTCATTTGTTGGGTGAGATCTTGGAGAATGTTACTAAGGACTATCCCAAGCGGACGTTGAGAATGACTTTTGAGACCAAACAGGGGCATCAGAAATTGGATGTGTGGGTTGAAGTAATGCCTGATGAAGATGTGGAAGAAGCTGCTAGTATTGAAAATAATAGCAGCAAAGAATCTGTTGTAGCCTCAACAGAAGATATAGTAGTTGACGAGGAGAAACAAATAGGATCTGACAGTGAAGTAAATGAACAGGCCACCACTACCACAACTGCTATGGTGGAAGAGAAGATCGAAGATAAAGACGTCAAAGAGGAACAAGATGTAGCAGTGGAAGAACAGAAAATACAATCTGAAACTAGTGATGAAGTCAACGAACAGACCACTACAACTACTATCAATCTTGAAGAAAAAGAACATGAAAAGAAAGAACAGGCGAAGATAGCTGAGGAAGAAGAGATTGAAGAGGAAGACGATGAATTCTATATCCCACCCGATAGAATAGTTGAACGTTACACAATCGAAACCCACTCAGAAGTAAACGGCAACACAACAACTGACCCATTCACATTGAACTCCAAGAACGATAGATGGAAAGTCAAATACCGGTTTTACAAATCTTCTGAAAATATGGGTGGACCCGAGCAATGTCGACTTGCTTACCAAATATTGCGTAGAAGACAGGCCAAGAGTTTGGAACGCCCATTAGCAATCACTGATGACGATGAGGTTGATTCGTTTATAAGGATGTTGAGAAAGATTAGTAGAAGAGGACTGAAAATGAATGAACCTGAATATGGAAAAAAGACAGTGGTGAGCTCAAGCTCCATAATCAAGATAAATAATGCGATACTTCCGTCTACTAAACACAAGAAGAAAGCAGAAAAGAATAAGAACAAGTCGAAGGAGGCCAAGAGCGAAGAACCTAAATATGGAAAAAAGACAGTGGTAAATTCAAGCTCCAAAACCAAGATAGATAATGTGGCACTTTCGTCTATTAAACAAAAGAAGAAAGCAAGAAAGAACAAGAACAAGAACAAATCAAAGAAGACCAAGAGTGAAAAACCTCAGCGAAAATCAACTACTAAAGCAAAACAGAGTCAGGTTAGATGGAATTTACACTCCAACTAGCTGTAATCCGACATGGGGTTTGGAAGAATTTCAGCTAATCTGAATATAAAATCCATTGAATCGGAATATTGCAATAATTTGTGACTGTTTTTTAATCTTTTTTCAACCTACAATTAGCAATGTTTCATTAATAAAATCTTTAAATGGTTAAAGTTTTTATTTAGAAAGGTTTGAAATGAAAATAGATAAAAATAAAATTAGTAGATGATGATAAAGGGCAGTAAGCAGTTTATAAAAGAGTAACAAATCATTGAAATACAAGAAAAGAGGTCAAGGTATTGATTCAGAAGAGTTTCTTGGGGTAGTTTAACTTTACTTTTCATCAGAATATTGGGACTTAGAATCATTTCTGTAGGCTGAACAAATTACTCCGATTTAGATTTGTCTCTGCCATTAACTTTTATGCATTTTTCTTAAATAAAGTTGTAGTTAGAAGGACTTGAGGATCATTTATATTAGTTTTTATCTCCCGTATAGGTAGTTATTTTCGAAGAGTAAATGTCTATTAGTAAAACTGGACCTTCATTTGGCTTATAACTCAGGTCAGGAGCTATGTAACGGGCTGGTTCAAAAATGGGCTAACCAGTGACAGAAAATGCCTTTAAGTTGGTGGCGATGGTTTTTAAAAACTATAACATTATTCAAACAATTTTATATTTGACACTACTTTGATGATCCCTATATTTTATTGGAGAATAAACAATACTATTCCTCTACTGCATGATTGCTCCGGTTCAGAAATAAGCTTATTTTAATAAAAAGTATTTAATTTTTATAAATGTGTATGTATTTTTGTAGAATATTTAATGGTACCAAATGATTGTTTTAGTACTAATAAAAAGAGCTATTTGTAAAAAAAGAATGTGAGACAAAGAAACTAAACAATAAAATGTAGATATAAAGGTAGATCAAATTGACTTGTGTGTTTATATGTATAGTTGGTAACTTTTCTAAGAATTGAACTGTGGTCGTGTTGCAGAAGAACTTCCACTGCCACCACTATTTGCCGAAGTTGGTGAATTTGGCAGATTGTTGCGATTATGTTGGTGACTTCCACCACCTCCTTCATGATGATGACGATTGTGGTGATGGTGGTGGGTGCTGTGGTTATGTGGTTTAGAAGGCTCTGCCGAATAACGATTGTGGCGAGGAGAATGGTAGTGGTCTATGTTAGGTCTTCCTTCGCCACGATCTTTGGATGGTGATCGATAATCTCCACGACTTGCATCTCTGTCATGGTGTCTACCTGAGCTTGAGCTATGCGAATGTCTGCTCCTTTTACGTTGCCTGCTATCATCTCCATTATCGTGCCCATCATCATTACTCTCGTTTCCTGAATCCGGTTGTCTACCACTGCCATATGATGATCTTCCCTGTTGGCGCTTTTGTACCGAACTTGAACGATGCTGATTATCTCGATCATGTCTACCACCACTACGACTACTGCCACCAGTAGGTGAACCAGGGTACTGGCGATGTCTGCCACCACCACCACCATGAGACCTTGAGTTGTTAGTTGGAGATGCTGGTAAAATAGATGGTGATTTTTCAGCATCACCAGGAACACCACCGCCAGCACCAGAATTTGAAGAACCCATGGTTTTTTGTTCCAACTTGATAAATATCTCCATAAGCTGCTTGTGTCCGATTGGCCTGCTCCAGAAATATGTTGCAAATACCCATAAATGACGATAAAGGGTGTCGATATCAGATTGCGTTTCGCCTCTCGATTCGCGCCTTTGAATAGTTGACCGAATATGTCTTCCAATTGGCAAAAGACAATCCCTGACCAACTTGATTTTGCCGCTCTTGGATGTTGTCGTGTCAGATTCATTCCGCAAGCGCTGAAGATACTTTTTGACTGGCTTCATCAGACTCTTGCACTCAGATTCATCCATCGACTCTGGATCTGACATCTGACCATCTTCATTGCCTTCGGCTGTATTTTGGTCATTTGCTCCTGCGACTTCCTTGCCATTTCCTGTGCCATTATCTCCTCCTCTTTTGCTTGATGACGATGCACCACTGGCACGGCCTCTACTGCGTGAAGACTTGGAAGGAGGATGTGGACCTCCTTCTGCCGCTGTAGATGTGGAAGAACGACCAGGAGCACGTTTCCTTGCACTCCGACTAGGTGCAGCAGGACTACTTCCAGCAGCTGATCCCTTTGATTTAGGGGCACCTGTTTTTCTTTCTTCGCTCTCTTTAAGAACCTTGAGCAAATATTCGCCACGACGAACCAGATGTGTAGGCTTGGGCGCAATAACCAGTTTCGAGGCACCACCACCACGGGCATTTTGGGAAAGAACCTTGGCTTTTGCAGCCTTTTCATCAGCAGTGGTGGAAAACATCTTTTTGGTAAGACCTAGATCTGGATCGTGCTGTATTTTTTCCCAATTGCCAAAGCCGTGTCGATATATACCAACCAAAAGCATCGCATCTTCGCGCTGGCCCCATGTGGATGTCCAGTTCTGGACGGGCTTCAGGGGCACATTGAGCCTAAACTTAGTGGGCTCGGTATCCAAAGGTGGCAACTTGAGTTTGTTCACCAAATGCCGCAGATCAACCACTCTCTGGGTAACTACGCCAGCATTGATACTGGTAATATCACGGTAAGTGATGAGAATGGCTTTGGCATTCCTTCGCAGTTGACTAGCTGGATCATCATCGCCTCCTGTACCTCCTCCTCCTGCTGCTGCCGCCGCCGCCGAATTGACATCATTCCCACTGCTATCTTTAAAGTGCTGACGAACAGCATCTTCACAAGTCTTGATCAGCTCAGTTGAGACCTTTTTGATTATATCCTTGTTCTTGCGGGCCAGTTCAGCATCCTTTACAACTTCGGCATATCGATATTGAGGATCGCCAAATCTTTGGATAGATCTAATAAGTGCTCTGATGTCCTTTTCTGAAAGAGATCCTGGATCACCTTCATTAGTATCCTTACTACCGCCACCATGGACAGCAGCTCCACCCCGACGCCGGCGTTTAGCTGCCTTGGATCCATCTCCATCACTCAATCCACCATCGCCATTGATATCATCGTCATCATCATCATCAGAACCGCCAAGTCGGGTACCATCTTCGGCATAAGATACGCGTGTCCTTCTTCTTGAATATAATATCTCGGCTTCAGCAGCAGCTCGCTCTTCTTCCTCAATCTTCTTGCGCTCATCTTCGGGTATAATATCCTCCCACGACATATTCTGGGTATCAAGTGCATAATCAGCAACTTGGAACTGACTCAGGAAATCATCAGCAGCACCAGCAGTCGTAGTCTCTGTCTGCTCAGCATCAGCCAAAATAGCATCAAGATCCATATTATTAAGTTTATTCTGCTGCTGATTATTAATACCATCGCCATTATTGTTGTTGTTGTTGTTGTTCGAGTCATTAGCAAACATGCTACTGGCACCGAACTTGAGAATAGCCGACAATTCATCTTTACTAAATGGTGCACCATTTCCACCCCCAATCTTTCCGCTTCCATATCCATATCCTCCGCTACCACCAGAGACAGATCCCTTCTCAATATGTTTCCTCTCTGAAGCAGTCAAATGCAATCCCGAAGTATCCATCCCCTTGATAATACAATACTCCAATACCATCTTACGTTTAGCTCTTTCCAAAATATCCTCCTCGACGGTTCCTTTGCTAACAAACCTATATACACTGACTTGTTTCTTTTGTCCAATACGATGAGCTCGAGCCATAGCTTGCAAATCATTCTGGGGATTCCAATCCGAATCGAATATAATAACTGTGTCAGCTGTTTCTAGATTAATACCCAAACCTCCGGCACGAGTAGACAACAAAAAGACAAAGTCGGGCGATCCCTCGGCATTGAAATGCTCAATGGACTTTTTTCGCTGTTCAGATCCAATTGATCCATCCAACCTCTGATAAGCGTATCCACGAATTGCCATATAATCGGCCATAATGTCCAACATTCTGACCATTTGCGAGAATATCAGTACTCTGTGGCCACCTTGCTTTAGGCGAGTCAGCAACTTGTCTAGTAGTACCATTTTACCACTATTCATGACAATTCCCTTCAATTGCTCTTCATTGGTTTTTGTCGAAATACCATTGGATGATACCAAATTTTCGGCATTGGGGAACAGGTATGGATGGTTACTGGCTTTCTTGAGCTCGGTCATGATATTTAGCAACGACAATTGCCCCGGCCCAGATACACCTCTATTTAATACCTGATAATTCCGGGTCAATATATTCTTGTAATAGTGGACCTGCATGGGTGCCAATTCGACTCTTAATATACGTTCGGTTTTCTGTGGCAATGACTTTTCGACATCCTTTTTGAGACGTCTCAACATGTATGGTTTTAGTTGAGTATGAAGTTGGGTAATCTTGCGTTCATGGTTGGGATCTTGGACTGCGGAATTGATATCGAAATCATCGTCCATGTCCTGGAACTTATCTGGCATCAGGAATCGACATAGTGTAACCAGTTCCTTTACAGAATTTTGAAGGGGTGTACCGGTGATTAGGAGGCGATTGGTGGTGTGGAATGAAGATAAAGCGTCGTGAAGGGCAGACTCGCTATTCTTTAGTCGATGGGCCTCATCCACCAACAAGAAGGCCCATTTAATCGAACCCAGGAAATCTCGATCCTTCAATACCAGTTCATATGTCGTCAACAATACATTGAATTTGACTCGTGGTTGGCTATTGACATTGCTTGCAGGCAAAAAGAATTCATATTCCCTCATAATAGAACGACTTCTACTATCCTCAATGTACGCAATAACATTCATGTCGGGCGCCCACTTTTTCATTTCTCTTTGCCATGATCCAATAGTTGATAGCGGAACAACAACCAAAAATGGACCATAAATGTTTTGGGTATGGAATAAGTACGAAAGGAACGAAGTACTCTGTACAGTCTTTCCCAACCCCATTTCATCAGCCAAAATGCCATTCTCATTATTACACCACAAATGGGCCATCCAATTCAAACTGGTCAACTGATAATCACGCAATTCGCCACCAACCAAATATTCGGGCTGAGTCAATATCCGCTTAAACGCTGGTCTTCGTCGATTTCCGGTCACACTAAGCGAAGCACTCCGATGCGGCACACACTGGGACTGTGACCGGTCCAAGAAGCTATCAATCTCAGTTTGGAAATGTTCAGAAATTTCACTGTGTGGTTCCCAGGTACTTGCATTGTACGGCAATCTTTTCCATTTTACCAAATATTCGGTTTCGGCGGGTGCTATTTTGGGTTCACTTCCATCGCCATAATCGCCAGGCTGTCTGATAACTCTGGGTCTTCCTTCACGCGAAGCATATATCCTCTCAACATTCTGGTAATCCTTGATTACATTCCTTTCTAATTCCTTGTTGATATTAAATTGCTCGATATCTTCGCTTGTCAACTGGGGATCATTGAGGAAATAGTATTCGCCCATTACTGTCTGTCGGATATAATTTTCAACCTTCTTGAACCCCTTAAAGTCACGCAAATATTCAACCGTATCCCACGTAGCATGTCGATATGACCATCCCTTCCATTTTATATAAAACTCAAGATTATCAGAATTGCTCTTATCTACTTTATCATCACCATTATCGACCAAATCTTCACGGACTCTAAAGTCACGCACTGCTTCGATTATATCCAGGTTAGGATCAGGTTCATCAACAACAGGTTCAATGACCTTGGTCTTTGACTTTGTTCCTGTTCCAACACTACTTCTTTGATCATCCAGCTCAGAATCACCATGATCGGACTCACCACCAAGCCCACCACCATCCGAATAAAATCCATTATCGGCTTCATTATATGACTTGACTTTCACATTCCGTGCTGACGCTCGTTTGGGAGTCATTCGACCAGTTGACGAACCACCAGCTGCTGCTTCACTACTACTATAATCTCCAAAATCATCTGCAATAAATTTTCTCTGTAAAAGTTTTCCCCGCTTCAATTTACTATTACTACTACTACCACCACCACCACCACCAGTACCAAACTTTTTAGACTTTTTCTTTTTACGGCCTTCGAAATATTCAGAATCATCGGAATCAAAATCATCAGATTCATCCGAATCTCTCGATGCATAAGATTCAACCCATCTTCCACCAGAATTTGGCAAATTTTTGGACTTTTTATTACCAGCACCAAATCCTCCTTTCTTTTTATTGACTCCTCCTCCTCTCCTGGTGGTGGTGGTGGTAGTAGCAGTTTTCCGTTTTCTTGATCTTAATCCTGGTTCTTCCCAATCTTCATCACTTGGATCATCCTCAGTTATAGAACCTGATGATTCATATGACAATTCTGATTCGGATATTGTAAAATCCTTGTCTCGGTTTGCAACCCCGCCACCATATGAGGAATCATCATCGTTACTACTGGTGATTGATGCATCACTTAAATCTGATAATGAATCGTCATCGTCGTCGTCTATGATAGTTTGGCGGTTTCTTCCAACACCTGTTACCATTGGTGGTGGAGGACCTTGTTTTGGTAGAGGTGGTGGCAATGTTACTGTAGTAGTAGTAGTAGTAGTAGTAGTATCATTATTACTATTAAAGCTATTAACAACTCTATTGTCCTGATATATATTTCCTCCTCCGGATCCATCGATCTCTTCAAACGAATCGTATTCTATCCTTACATTGCTATCATTGTCATCATTATCTCCGTTAGTGGTTGCTGTTGCAGTATTATTATTGAAGCTGTTTTTGTTGTTGGAGTATGCATCCGATTGCATTCTACCATAATATTCTTGATGATCATCCACTATAAAGATATATCCAAAAAATAATTAAATATTGTTATGATAGTTGATATAATGTCAGTAGCATACATTCGAGATTTTAAAAATCCGAAAGGATTGGGGATGGGATTTTATATTTGCATGTATGTATGTATAATAAGGATTGTTTTTTGGGATTACTATTAGTGTTATTTGGGAGATGAAAGGATAGGATAGGGAAAAAGGGGCGTTATTATTGCTATTCTAAAATAGGAATATTTCTTCTCCTAAATTAAGTCTATGTATGTGTGTATGTATGAGGAGATATATTATTGAGGAGGGATTCAAATTGGTCAGCTTTTAGAGGTTTGGATTTGACTTTAATTTTTTTAGTTTGAAAGTTATATATATGTGTGTGTATGGTCAAGTTAAATAAATAATTATTATTATAACAATAATAATAATAATAATAATAGAAGGGGAAGAGAGGGACAAATAAGAATCAAGTTGGAAGTCAAATTTAGAATTTTGGTATAATTTGCATTTTGGTCAGATTATGAAGCAATGTGACCAGGAAAAGAACCATGGTTTTGAATGTAGATAGGCCTGACAGAACCAAATTACATGGTCTTTCAAATAAATTTAGAAGGAAAGAAATAAGGTGGGTGGATTTAAAAATAATAAGAATAATTTTTACTTACTTGTTGGAAAGATTCAAACACTTCAAGACAGACGCGACAAATTAGTACAAGACTGTCAACCAAAAGTTACTTTGGAGAGAAAGAGGTTGAATTTCAAAGCAGCAGCAGCAGCAGCAACAACAACAACAACGAAGACAACAAAGATAATAAGACTATACTTTTCCAACAGTTACTATTGCGTCCTTACAAGTAAAAGGAATGAAGTAAAGGGAAGTTGTTGTACTAGTTTTCGTTTGGTGAATATACGTATCCAAAAACCCGCGCTCAGATGATGAATATATCAGAGTATGTTTTTATTCGAACTTTTCGGTCGGCTGGTAAGTCAGTCCTGTATAATATACCTTTCTACACACACTCACTTCCACGCAGACTTTCAGTACTACTTTTTGCTTCTTTGCTCTTCCTGGTCTTGAGCCTTATATATAATATAAATGTGTGTGTGTGTGACTTGCGTGAGTTTATTATATATTTATAGAAGCTCACGAACAAACACACAAACGCGTATTTTATACAAGCCAAAAGAATATCTGAAATAGACAATAATAATGTTGTTATAATGATAAAATGAAGTCTAGGTTTATGATTGACTCAACAATACAAACACGACTGCAAAATTAAAGTATGCAAAGAGGAAAAGAAAGAGAGACAATTTATAGGATAGAGCCCCGGTGTTTGCTGCCATACAGACAAATGCAAATTACAGCTTTTGTATACCAGAATTCTCCTGCTGCTGCCACTACTAATGGCAGCAGCAAATAACTCCTGATTATTTACTAGCTGGAGATTATTTTGCCCTACACACAAAGAGGCAAAATCTTAATCCTCCAGTGCCGGCCAGCCAACCAACGACATGGTTTTTATTAGAACAAGGGCCCCCTCCCCTATCCCCATTACAACAGGTATGATTCTGACTAGCTAATCAAATGTCTGTTGATAATGTGAGGTTTAGTTGATATGAAGTCAGCGGCAAGTTAGATACCAAACATAAGGAGATGCCGCCTTAGCCTTAATCTTTTCCTGGGCTCAGACAACTCTAACTACACCTCCGTCTGGCCCACTGAGTATTAAGTTGATCCAATGCAAGTATGAAGAGTAGATGGATGGACGGCATCTTGAACACATTTCTCTATCCCCAATGCCTTCAATTGATGCTCCACTGCAAACAATATGACCAATAGGATACCACTGAGATATGATTATTAATGGAATTATAACGAAATATGGTGAGTGCTGATGTGAGTGGGAGATTGTGCTAGGGTCATTATAATAAACTTGTAATATTTATATGTATGCGTGAGAGAATTTGGGTGAATATGTGCGTTAGGGCTTATAAGAGTGCTAATGGGCTTGGCTTGGAAGAACTGGTGGCAACGAAGACATTCCAGCCGCCATTACAACATTCTCGGGTGCGTAAAGGGTGTTTATGGGTGGGTATATGCGCTTGACAAAGAGATCGGTGTTTTAGATGTAGAAAAAGGAAAGTTGGAGTGGTAAGAGCGTGCTTACATAGTAGTACCACAATGCCTGGCGGTGGTGGTGGTATTGAGTAATACTTTGGATCATTGATCCCGATCGCTCTCTGGCCTGTGCCAACACACGCAGAGGCAACGCGGCCCCCAATCCCACATTTCTTGTTTTGTTGCAAAGAGCAGTGATAAGAAGAGAAGAAAGACAATGAGAGAGAAGAGAAAAGAAGAGAAGAAAATTACACAGAGTTACATTTACAACTAACCACTAAGGTTTAATGAAGAATAAAGGCTGGATGATATCAGCAATGGCCATCTAATCGATATCCTCCTAGTTGGATGCATTGGACATCTGAACGTCCTTAAATGCGTATAGCTCACTATAAAATGGCACAATAACAACACCTGACATTAGCAATGTTCCAGCAACAATAGGCATCAATGCTACATAGCAATTAGTATGGAGCTATTATCGGCACTGTAATACTTACTGGATGATACTCGTCCAGGGTATGGTGACAAACGTCATGCAGCAGCGAATGGCTTTTGGCGGCGGCGGTGGTGAGGTTGCCTGGCTTATATTTCCCGCAATGGATTGAAGCGAGAGTTTCTTGAACCATGAGGATAGCACTGGAGACGAGGTGGCCTGGTTCAGCCGTGGACTGATTGGCAGTTCCTCACCCGTGCCGGCATTGCTGCCTGAGTCTGTCTCATTAATATCTGTATTGCCACTTCGGGATGGCATCGCCGAGTTGGGGCGTTCGGCAATGGTGGAAAGACTGGGTTGGTTAGTTAGGGCATTCGATGGATCTGATATCCGCCGTGGGCCGGATCCTTTCACGACATTGGCAGGGCGTGTTGATCCCTCTTGGACTTGAATGCCGGTTATAGCGACCTGGGAGTACCCATTGCCTATCGGTGCTCGCATCATTACATACTCGGTTGGATATGCAGGCTTACGCAATCGGTGAAGTACGTTCTTGGATTTTATCCGCTGGAAATACGTTTCTAGCAATGCACTGTATGATGTAGCTCCCTGGAATAGAATGACCTTTGATGTACCAGAGACTGCTGATCCGCTGGACCCAAGTCTGCTTTTGGCCGAGTTGAGCATTCCAGAGTTGGTGTTGTTGTTGGTAGATAAGCGTCCTGATAACCCGGCTCCATTGCTACTGGGCGCACTTGGTCGGTCAGTCCACAACCCACGCTTCTCATCAAGGAGATCAAGTCTATCTGTCAGTTTGGTACTGACCGGGGGCGACATCATGGATGATGGGCTCATGGCTCCAGCAATATTGGAAGGCATGCGGGTTGATAGTTCAACGCAGAGGTAGTCTCCCTTTTTGATAATGACGTCTTCAAACATATCTTCATAGTCATCAATAAAGTAGTAGATCATAGGCCATGAGCACTCTGGAGGTCCAACATTATCCTTTGGCCCATCTACATAGGAGCGGTTAGGTAGAGCATACACACGCTTGTTTATCTGTTTCCGCGCAACACTGATAGTCTGGCCATTGCGGGTACGACGGCGACAGACAGCTACGGTCAATTTACAGGGCATCTGGACAATGAGATTGAGAAAGAATGTCTCTTTCCACATAATGGGGCAAGGCAAAGGAGGTAGCTTGTTGGGAGCAGGCTGCTTCCGCAAAACAAAAACAGCATCCTGTGCTTTGCTGCTGGCAACATTGGTTTGCTGTTTGTTATTCCCCTTCTCATCACCAACGACACTATCAGACCCCTCAGTAAAAGCCTTGCTGTTGCCACCCACGACCTGATCTTGGCCATCGGCAACACCAGGCAACTTGAGTCCAGCAGCACCGTTGTTCTTGTAGGGAGGGTGGCGAACAAAGAAGAGCATATCATCATGGTTGGCGTTATCATCATCAACAAAGTACTGACACATCAGCGTCTTCCACCGGGGATCGCTAGAGTCGTCATAGTTATCCCAAGCGATATTAGTACTGCGGCCAGACATTGAGCTAGGAGAAGCAGAAAAACCAGCGAACCTACGATCATTAATTTTACCATTATTTGAGACAGGGCGATTTAAAGCATTACCAAGCGATGAGTTATTGGGAGGACGGTTGGGATCTGATGACTGACCACCACCACCACCAGAGACATTAGCAGCATAACGACGATTGAGCGATGGAGAGGAGGTCATTGAAGATGAGGACGAGGACATGGGTGGTGGCCTCAAACCCTCTTTCGCCAGGACGTCAAATATAGAACATAGCTCATTCATGCTACCAGCAATGGAAGGGGAGTAGAAATTAGTGGAACCAAGTGTTGCCGCTAGGGTACCACTATTACAGCTATTATTGTTGTTGTTGGTAATAATGTTGATGTAGTTATTATTATTTATGGTTGTTGAGGTTGTGGTGGTAATGGTCACAGGAGAGTGCGTTGAAATTGAAGTTATGGCAATGGAGGAGGAAGAGGATGACGAACGACAATTACTATTGACAACAGTACGACAATTGGTCAGGGCACAACTATTTATGCTAGTACTACAATTAGAACAGCAACGACCACTACTACCACAAGAAGGGCTAGTTCGTACTGAGGAAGTTAACTTGGCTTTATGTATGACGGTAATTGTGACGACCAGTGAGCAAAGTTGCAACGACTACTAATAAAAGTGGCCGCAGCGCCTTGGCAAATTTAAATAACAACTACTTCAACAAGGCCTGGGAGGCAATGTTTTTATGTGTGTATAAAGTGAAATGGGAAATTGGTTGAATGAGAAAGTGTGTGCGTGCGTGCCAAAATAGTAATAATATGCAAAAACAAGGGAGTGTGAATAATACAAAGTATTAAAAACAAAACTTGTTAAGCAAAAAAAGAAGTCAGCTGGTATACAGCACGAAATTTGGTAAAAATAATAATAATGAGTGAAATTGCTGGGCTGGCAAAAGTAGCAGAGGAGGAGGAGGAGGAGGAGGAGGAGGGGAAAGATGAATATGAAGCTGTTATTTAGAAGAAGGAAAAGGGGCGATTTTGGGACCCAGAACGATGATGATGAGATGTGAGTGGACTACGGAGGGTTGAAGAGACAGCAGCAGCAGCAACAGCAAAAGATAAAATACTAGTGGTACAGACAAAATCCACAGGAATGTTTGGAAGCAACCAGCTAGCAGAGAAAGAGTGTGTGATAACAGAAGCAGAAGCAGGAGGAGAGATATGTGACCTACTCGCACAGAAACAAGCGAAAAGCCTGGTTGAAAAGAAGCTCTGTGTAGATAAATAAACGACCCCTGTGCCTGGAGGGAGAGAGGAGGGTGCAGAAAATAATGCCAAGTGCGTATGCAGAGTTGCTGTGATTATAAAAAAGTGGCAGCAGTGGGGGCAACAACAGCAACAGGAAGAAGAGGCTGAGCAAATGAAATATAGCAGAAAAAAGACTAATGAAGGAAGGAGGTGGATAATAATAGTTGGAAGCACGTTGTTGTTTCTCAGGATCTCTTGAAAACACAATTCTTTTGGAAGCAGCAGCAACAACAGAAGCAGAAGCAGAAGCAAGCAAGCCTTGAGATATTTGTGTGTGGTATGGTTATTGTTTGCAGCAATAGAAAACGATGTTTTTGTGAGAACAGATATGATAAGGTAGGCTATATGCGAGGATGTGGGGAAGGTGATATTGGCAAAAGCTGGATTTATAGATAAATTGACAGTCAGAGAAGATAGGGTCACAGGCTGGGGACTGTCAAAACTGCAGTACAACGTAGATGTTAATAGGGAGAGGTGGATTTGTAGAAGCAGCTAGAATCCAAGAGTTACGATGTGCTTTATGCTAGGGTTATGTTGTTGGGGTAAAGAGTTGGAAATGTCAAAAGAACTGGTGGGCGATTAAAGGGATTTATCACAGACTTGACAAAATAGAACCGACTCAACAGAAATCAGGGCAAAAGCCAGCATTTATATCCTACAGGCATTTGGTGGCTAGCATACATAATTGTTTACCACGTCTTATGTCAAAGTGCATACACGCAGGTATGGCTGAGGCAGGCCAGAAAATATACAAGTAAACGGGTGGTATCGATAGCCTGGTCTCTCTATGACTTCAGCCGTCATTGGTAGTCCTGCTGTGGTTATTATGGTGGTGTGTGTATGTGCAGTTCGTACAAAGAGGAAAAGGATAGCAACCAAAATAGCCACAGGCCCAGCCAAGCTTTGACCCAACTGAATAGCTCACATATCTAGACAGTCGCTCAGTTATTCACTTGCTAGATGTATTGTTGCTTACCCTCTGGTTCTCCCTGACCGAAAAAAGTGATGTGCAAAGCCAGGCTTTAAAGAAAGCAGAAAGTGTCAGTCAATGAGTGAGCAAATCAAAGAGCCGTTGTTGTTTACTTACTAAAGCGAGCTGGCATCTGTTGCATTGTTTAGTTATTGGCTAAACGACTGCTTTGTATAGAAACCTCTGAGCCCAGTGCTTGATTGAAAAGAACGTGATCAATCTAATTTGAAAAGTCAAGAAAGACCAGAAGAGGTGCTATCAAAAGAGCATCACAGAATAAAGACTGCGCTAGAGAGCCAGAACACTAGCTAAACTAATCAGTGGGAGCCTGAGCTGCTGAGTGAGCAAAAACATGGGAGTGAGAGTGTAGTTGCTTTGTTGGCCTGCGTCTAATAAGCATCAATATGGATATAAATAAACACACTAGGCATAGCAGCTAGTAACAGTATGCCTTTCTGGTTATGCCAGTGTCCTGCCGTTACTACGAGTTTTATTTAACTCTTCGCCATATCTTTGTTCTTCAATGCATCAATTACTACTAAATGGTTTAGAAGGCCGTGTCTGCAAACGTGCCACATCATTCGTTCAGGATCCATCATCTGGGTGTAAATTGATATATCCCGCTTTATCACCAAGACCAAAGAACCGAATTCTTTTATTTTCATAGATCAGCAATCAACGAACCGTGGATCCAGAGTATTAATACGATTTTATTATTTTATGCCAAGTAATAACCGGGGAAAACTATAGTGATCAGTGAATGCCTTAATTTGGTATACTCTCAAAGTGTTTGGCGTGAGTTGAAAATCACTATCCTTAACAAAGCATCATCAGAGTCACAGAGGGACAGCGCGAGCAAAGGATTGCTCCTTCAAATTTACTTATGTGGCCATTAAGAAATTTGCTGGCACAAGGATTGATGGCCTGGTGAGCCGGCATACACAGTCTCTGTCTTTCCTGTTGACTAATGTAAAGTTGTTTATGGAGGGCCGAATTGCCCAATTTATTGATTTGTTGTAGAGAGAAATGAAGCACAGAAGCCAAGAGGGGTTGTTTTTGTTATTATTGGTGTTGAGTGTAGCCGTGAATGTAGTGTGATCATGTTTAGGTTTTTATAAAGCCAAGAGATGCTCGGATATTGCAGTTTGATTGTTCAATAGTTGATATACAAGTGGGTACACACAGGATTGGAACACAAAGATATTGGCACTGCATAGCCTACAGGGTATTTGAGTGTGAAAATGCTAGTTGCAGCACTGCATCTAACAATACTCTTATGAATAGTTTTTATATGTACATTCTGAGTTCTGATCACCACATCTTATATAAACATGTTACATGGGCGATTATTTTTGAAGGGCTAAATTAATATTATCAATGATAATATAGACTGACCAATAGGCAAGTTGACGCTGATCTACTGGTAAAAATTGGCAGCTCTTCAAAAATAACGGCCTATATGGCAGGCTTTCTACCAAAAGGGAGCAGACAAATACCCTCATGCATTTTGGCTGGAGTCTCAGTGACGATTGGCCAGTATCTAAGGGGATATCCTGGTATCTTTTTAGGGGAGACTACTCTGCCAAATGATCAAAGTTCACAAGTGATCAAGCGTATGGTAGGCAGAAATTGGTCCTGAGATTTTGGCCCAATCATCAACCATTCCACATGCAACTCCCGGGGACCCACCATTTTGCCCAAGGCCTTGTGGACTCTGGCCATATATTTAAAGCAGTGCATGAGGTGTTGGTTGCAACTGTATTAAAATGAGGCAGGTGGGTAACGGGCAGACACACAGGCGAATGTATATCGCTTCCTCATGACTAGCTTGTGACGAATAGCAATAGTGGGTGCACGCATCCCTACATTTAACTAATAAATCGCATTACCCACACTCTATATTTTTTCCTACAATACCAGCAGTAATAAATGTTCAATACCATTACGGAGATTCCTATTTTGGGCTTACTGAATAATCCCAAAAAGAATTCTTGAAAAGAAATTCAAATTCGACTCTCTCTCTGTCTCTCTCTCTCTGTATCCCAAACACTTAGTTTGGGTGTAAAAAGTGTATATTTGTTGTGTATGTGCGAATAAATCTAACCGCAAGGCACGTGTGTGTGTGTGTGTGTGTGTGTGTGTTATCTTTGATCCATATATTTCTATAAAAGGCATTACTGTTGTGTGGAGAGAGAGACAGAGAAGGATTCATTCTGTGAGCTGAATCAATAGCTATTTATTTAGCTGATGCATTTCTTGAAATCAATAACAGTAATAATAATTGGACAGAAGTCCAACTTTGATGCTGTTTCTAGTATAGTAAAAGATATCATTTATCTTTGATAGTAATATATTGTTATGGTTTAAACTTCTAGAAGAACCACAATGCTATTATTCAGATCGTATATATATATCTCTCTATCTAACCATTCGAAATAGTAGAGAATAGTATTCTTGGGGTCGTGAAGAAATTGAGTATCACTATGATATAATAGAATGAAGGATGTATATGTATAGTTATTATTACTATCTTGCCCTATGGTGTCCGTAGCAGAAGTAGTCATAACATTTGTGAGTATAGAAAATGATATTGTTTGCAATAAAGTGATCAGGTTTCTAACCTCTTTTCACATATGGATTATAATTTTTGAAGGGTACCTTTTGGTGGCCAACAATCAAAGGGGCAATCACAACCAAATGTATGATTACTATTTGTTATCAAATGGTCGCCCCTCAAAAATAACTACCCATATAGGATTAGATGAGATAAATAAATAACAGAAGCATGAGTTAGTGGGCCTGTAAACAAGCCAATGGGTTGAGTATTGCCATTGCTACATGATTTAGCAAAAACAAAACAATAGCGACTTGTATACATTTATGGTCAGCTTACTAAAATATCCATCAGTAACTCTCCTTATATATTGTGCGATGTTAAGAAGTTCTATGGCTTTCTTTTAACTCTTTGGCATATGTTAATATTATGAATGGCTCAAACAGTGATTCTGATATATAGAATGCTATAGTGTTTTATAAAAGAATGTTTTAAACTAATATTGTTGTGGAAATACATGAGAGAGAGGTAGAGTCCGTAAAGACTCACGGATTCGTTATTACTGCCCTGATATCTCGCCATCACTACTGTCATCGTTACTATAGCAGCAGCAACAAATGATAGCATTATAAGGTTGTAAGAAACAGAGATATGTTATTATAAACCATAAAAGGCAGGAAGATGAATGCAGTTGCAAATGCAAATTAGGAGATGTGGTACGGACTTCAAACTATAAACAATTCTTTAATGCTAATAATGTTCTAAAAAAGTAACTATCAATAAAGATCTATTTGTCTCTAAGTCCAAGCCTGTTATTGTCATTACTAAAATGTAAGCCTCAGCTCGTTCTTTCTAGGTTACTACTAATTCAAAGCCACCCAAAATAAAAGTTTAATTGGCGAAGTTACCAATTTCAAAATTCTAGTATTGGGGGCAATAAGCTGAGGATTAAGGGCCTGGTATTAATGTTAAAACACTAATTGATTTAATCCAATACTCAAATTTCTTATATTATAATAAATATGACCAGAAAAAAACCAATTTGTACTTTGTCACTATGGCCGAGTGGTTAAGGCGTGTGACTAGAAATCACATGGGATTTTCCCGCACAGGTTCAAATCCTGTTGGTGACGAACTTTTTGAGTTTTTTCACCCATTTCTGATATGTGTTTTTTATCCTACAACATACGTAAACAAATCCCCAACTCATTTTATTCTACATTCTACACAATTTAGCCCCTACAAGAAATATTTTTTAAAAGAATGAAAATATAAAAAATACAGTTTGGTTGTATCAAAGTTCAGTTGTAAAATGAGTATAGCAAAAGATAGCACGATCATACATGGAGAAATAGTTAAAAACAGTTAAAGCAGCGGTAAAAGCGTCAAGATGGCAGTGATGTCAATTCAACTTTAATATCAAGCTAAAATGTCATCAATTTTGTATTTAATCGATTTTTATTAAACCTCTGCTCAAAGTTACGAATCTTGCTATCAATTTCATGTGTATCTACGGATAGTTCTTCATTAGATATTTTGGAAAGCAATTCCAACAGAGATTCATCAACATCATCCACGTTATTATTATTATTATTATTATTGTTTTCGTAGTTGTTTAGGTCATTGCTATCGGTCTCATGGTGATGGTCAGCATGATTATCATCATGTTCAGTTGTAGTATCTGAAGAAGCAGATTCTGAAGAAAGCCTTCTTTGGAGTCCTGATTTCTTATTTGGACTTTCAGACAAGCCACCGCTACCGCCATTGATGACATACCTTTTTTTGTGTTTACGATATAGCGGCGAATTGGTAGCAAAAATAGGCGGATGGTTAGGATTATCCAATGTTCTTTCCAAAGATGGGGAAGCTGCCAATTCCTCCATTATAGATTTGGCTGTAAGTAGTGTACTACAGTCCTTGCATCCTTGTTTACATGTAGGATGCAGTGGTTGTGCGGTGTATGCCATGTTACGGGATTGTGATATTATAACCTTAGTGGTAGTGGTTGTAGCAGTTGTAGTCGTAGTTGCAGTTGTGGATGATGATGTAGATGTAATGTCAGAGGAGGAGAAGTTGGAAGGCATGGCTTCAAGTGGAAATAAACCCTTTTCTTGTGCTTCAGCAAACGACTGTACCATTTCTAATTGGTTTGAAAAGGGATGCGAAGTATAACAATTGTACATAACTTCGAAATGGGGAAATATTTCATTTACTTTCTGGCTGATATGTTTGGGATTGGCACCTTGTTTAATCATATTTTCGTACATTATTAGGGCTCTTCGGAAGCGTCGTTCAAATGCACTGACTTTGTTGTAAAATGGTTCGACATTGTGGTTTGATAATACAGTTTCACGAACCAGCTTGTTCCATGAGTTTTCTGGGCTGCCCGTTGCTCTATCATTTTTGCTGTTGCTGTTTATGCTAGGTTGTTGTGAATTGGTCATACTGACGTGTATATGACCTCAATAGTAATAATATGGGATATTAATGAGAAAAGACAAAAAGAAAGATATCTTTGTGATATGGAGGCAAGTGCTGCTGCTGTTTTATGAACCTTTAGAATTACAGAGCGTGAGTTAGCTGAATGTGCAGTGAATTGTGGAATAAAAGGTATGTATGTGTTTGTATGTGTAGTATACAGTAAGGTAAAAGAGTTGTTATTTGTATGAGAAACAAAATGGTTGGCTTGTGTTGTTTCTATATCAATTTATCTGTGTATAATACAATTGAGCGGGCGTATTAAAGGTTGCAGTAGTTAGCTTAAAGTTAAGAAGTAAGGAAGCAAGTGGCAAATAAAGGAATGGAATATAAAAAGGAAATTAAGGTTTCAAAAATAGAACAAGTAGGTCAGGGTAAATATACAAGTATGTATGCGTGGTTTTATTTATTTGGGAGTCACAGAGCAGAGGAGCTCTTAATACTCAGAAAGCTCCAGAGTTCTACACTCCAAATGATTTCCTATTGGCTTAGATACAACTCCATGCATCCATTGTCTGTATGCTGCATAGGTCTGTTCGCATGACCTTATTAAATCCAGCCTAAATGAAATATATGACACAAAAAGGATAAATAGTACTATAAAGCAATGGACAATTTCTAAACCTGCTAGTCTGATTAATTGACATACAGTCTGTAATGAATCAGAGCCTATACTCTTTGACTATTCTACTAAAAGGCTATTCTGAAGTGAGCATTGACTTCAGAGTATATATACTATGGATAAAGTATATAAAGGGAACACACAAACCGTCACACTATTTATATATACCTATTTTTTAATAAATATTAATTACCGATTTTATTGTGACTACCAAAAGGCACCCTTCAAACATTGTGATCCAGATATCAACACCTAAAAGCCGCCAAACATGACATTTCATTAATGGGATTATATATACCTTTATTTATACAAATGCTAACCAATAGGACAATTTAATTGGTTTTACATGTTCAAACAATAATTAGATGTTTAGGAGGACTAAAGTTTACTTTAGCCCTTTAGGAGTTTGCAGTTAAAGCCTGACAAATCTTGCAAAATCCTATAAGATCTTTTAAGTACCCTTATGACCAAGCAATTTAAACAATTTTAAAATTTGTGAAGCTGACACGGTTGCCCCATTATTATTCATTTTCAGTAGAGCACTTTTATTATGTTTAGTTTTAAGTTCTATTTAAAATAAAACGCCTCACTTATTCCTCAAGCACACACACACACACACACACAAGATAGTACATGAACTAGAGTTAGTGGCTACAACAATATTAGTATTTGTAAAGCATATGATTTGGTGGCCTATTTTTCAGAACAATACTTTTCTATGAAGTTACAAATCCGAATGTTCATTTTACCTTTTTGATTTTTCCATTAGCACAGGAATCATAATTATAAGCATTATCGCTTATGTTTATATTATTTAAATCTACAGCCTGTATTTAGTTTAGCCAAGCACTTTTTGGAACTTTTCTTAAGAAATAAACAAGCAACAAAGCAAAGAAAATTCATATACTCCTACAGGGTGCCTTTGAATAAAGACATTAAAAAGTTCTAACTGCTACTTCATTAACCTACTCTCTAGCCGCAAAGTTGTTTCTAAAAAAGAAAAATGAGCAGTTGAGCGGGATAAATTTTGAACAGAAAACCTTCATAAAATAGATTTCTGAAACAAATTACTCTCCTTGCAATCTATTCCCTAATGGAACAAAATTCCTAAGCCAGAAACATTGACTGTCCAATCTGAGATCTGTCATTGTCTCTCCCCATTTTCAACTATAGAAATGTGTTTAGAGGAGTTCAAGCTTAAATTTTCATCACCACCCAAGAAGTTTCACCTACATCCCTATATTATTATAATTTTTTTGGAAAGCTATCAAAGAGTTTGACAAACTAACCAAAACACAAATTTAAATTGATATATTGTCATTACGGTTTCTTAATGCTTGGGATGAACTTTTAAACCTTAACAGCAACGACAATGATGATAGTAATGACCCTGAAGAAACGCTGATAAATATGATGCACAGTTTGAAAAAGACAAAAATAAATCAACATCACCACCACCACCACCACCACCACCACAAGAGAAAAAGCCAAGTTGGGTATGATTTTTGCGAGCTAATAAATAATATGTTTTTACAAATTCTCTGATAATATTAACAAAAGATGTATTAATTGATAAAAATTCAAAAGTAGATATTATGAATTTATCAGCCAAATATTCATCTAATTCCATATATCAGCAGACGATTTGTGATTTGGGTGATATTAAACTCGCATTAAATAAAAGGGTCAAGATTGTGTTGGACATTGACTATAAATATCAAATCAAGATAATAAAGTTCACCAGAAACATTAACAGTAATACCAAAGACAGAGATTGTAGCTTTGGTGAATGTGTCAATATAGCTACTTTATTTTTTGAAAGGTTGATTGGGAATTATCCTGGGATGATAAAGACTTATAGCGAGTTTTCAAGATAATATGACAATACCAATAATAGTGGTGGCAGCATGTCTTTTAATCTTGGTCAGACAGTTTAAAATAAATCTTCTAAAGATTGGAGCGAAAGTGTAATGTGAATTGGACCTTATACAGGGCTAGGCTATAAATTCAATATCAGTTACATATGGGAGTTATAATTCCTACCAAATAAACTGTGAGCGTTAAGTTGCATATTGATAGTATGCTTGTTTGAGTAATGAATTATAGAATTAGGCTGGATATCACATTCAGCTATGAAATTTGAGTGATGATTTGGAATTCATTTAGCATATTCATTTTTCATAACTATCTGTATCATTTGCAAAAAGAGTGTGTCAAATATATTTATTCAAGATCCCAAAAGAGTCTAAACAAACAAACTATCATTGTTTTGCCAAAAAGGTACTGAAAAAGGTTACCCCTGCTCTGGGAAAACAATTGCTCCGTGAGATAATGAACAAGTATCCAACAGTTTCAAAAATCGACACTGAGTAGGGTCCTGCTGTTGGCCACAAAAATCCTTTTTGGTCGTTGATACTTTTTTTAAAGCAGACTTCAGAAGGTGCAACACATTATTTTTAATCTTCCTGACCTCCATGCCATCATTGGCACTTTTTATGCTCTCAATAGCTTTGATGTCACCATTTTGTATAGTGATTTCAACATCAAGGATTGCATCTTCAGTTCTGGTAGTAGAGTAAGTGCTGGAAGGAAGTGCTTTGTTAAACCCTTCCATGACCTCCTTAGCCTTCCTTAAGATGTCTTTAGTATGATATGGCCGATGGTGATTCTTGTTGACAGTGACAGTGATGAGATCTGGAGCTAACAATCTAATAACTGAAATTGCAACAGAATTGTACAAATGCCAAATCACGAAAAAAAGTTTTTCACGGTTATTTTTAATGACATTAGAATCTTGTGTAGGGTCTACAGAGCTACTCTGCCTGCTGCTGTCCTGGTCCTGCAAGGTGTTATCAACACGATCGTTATTGTTGGTACTGGTAACTTCATTAAAATGCTCTGTCGCTCTTTCGAGAAAACCAGAAACGTATTTGTCAAAAACGCAGACTTGACTAGTAATGTCGGGTTTTCCAGAGTTTATTTTTGTCGCAAACAGTAAGACCATCTTGATCATACCCTGGAGACAGTAAGACAAATTATCTCCAGTGAGGCCATAGTTGGTTATCAGCACCGACTCTATTGCACAAAGAGCTGGAATCAATTCATCTATGGCCACAAATCTTAGTCTTTGTGGATCGTTATCAAGGGCTTCAGTTGTTGTTGTTGTTGTGGTGGTGGGAGAAGTGGGTTGGATTGTGTCCAAGACAATTTCTTTAGAACCTATATGACGTAAACTCCTGGGAAAGCAAGATTTGATGCGCTCCATAGTGGAAAAAAGTAATGGAAAGCAAAGCGAAGGAGAGTGGGTGAGGGGAAGATGATGAAACTGTTTGGGATATGTGGAAAAAAGGAGGTTTATATGGGGTTTCAATACATTACAAAAGTCCAAAAATTGTTATACACATTCTTTTTATTTACAAACAATTTTATTTTTCTATACAATATTTTATAAAAAATAATTTTGAGAATCCAGCCAAAATTCACTTTAATTGAATGTTTGGTAGATAGAAATAGGTCTTCAGATTTTGGCCCAGCTACAGGGAATTTGCTATGTAGCTCCTAGTAACCCGATATTCTTGTTTATGGCCTTGTAAAATCTGACTGTCTGACGATGAGATAAACCAAAATCATGGCCTTTGGACAGTTTTTGATTAAAGTATCTGATAAAGAGCACAAACGATGAGAATCCGTAAGCCTAGAAAACACAAATAAATACACGCCTTTTTTTCCTGTTTTTCTCTCTAGAAAAGAAAGCTAACGACAATATTGGGATATTTGCATTTTTGGCTTGAATTTTTATTTTGTCAAACTGTAAAGTATGGATTGGCAATAAATTGGGAGTTAAACTGGGTTTGATAATAGACAACTCAATTTTATTTGTAGTCCTAGTTTTTCTAGTATATTTCAGTATATTTGGTAATCGCAAGGCAATAAATTAAAAAAATAATTAGTGTTAAATATGGGCGATTATATTTGAAGGGTGAATGTTTGATAATCAGCTGTGATTGCCCCTTTAATCATTGGCCACCAAAAGGTACCCTTCGAAAATCATGATTCATACACTTGATCGCAAGTGAAATCTTGTCACTCTATTAATTTCTAACTCAGCTTTGAAAGACTAGATGTCTAGAAATCTGCTGTTTTTTAAAACGCGAGCATAAGCAGAGTTAGTCAAGGTTATTTTCTACACAGGTTCACACAAATACATATCCCTTTCTAAAAATATCTGGAACTAAGCGAAATTAATGTTGTAAGCTTTGAATGTATTAAAAGAAAAACAATGATGATAGGATTGTAAAAAAGGGTAAATAGATATTATTATATGGGAGGATATGTGTCCGTGTAAACAGAGTAGTAAAAAGCCAAGAATCCTTGGAAAATAACAATAGATTGCGAAATGATAATTACTGTATTGATTGAAGAGTCTCTCCAATCGTATCATTCATCAATTTCCTGCGTCCCTTGGCTTCTTCTTCTCCCATATGGAATTGAGCAATAACTTGCTCGCGGACTTGTTTTTTGGTGATGTTCATTAGATCTGATGTCTGGATAATTTGGACAATGGTTTGACGGACTTGCTCATCAGAGGCACCGGAAGGCCATAAAGGAACTCC